>JASSUY010036310.1:0-38206 GCA_032466535.1 Forpus xanthops
AGAGGATGAGGCCAGACTCTTCTTGGTGGTGCCAGACAACAGGACAAGAGGCAGTAAGTATAAAATGAAACTTGAGGTTCTACTTGAACTTTGAGGGTGATTGAGTGTTGGAATAGGTTGCCCAGAAAGGTCGCAGAGTCTCCTTCCCTGGCGATATGCAAAAGCTATCTGGACACGATCCTGAGCAATGTGCTCTAAGTGACCTGGCTTGAGCAGGGAGGTCAGATTAGATGACCTGTGGTCCTTTCCAACTTGAACCATTCTGTGGTTCTGTGAAATAGCTGATGTAATGAATTCGGAACCTAATTCTGGCCTCAGAATACCAGTCTTTTCATACCAGCTTTTTTCCCCACTGCTCCTGACTTGTAGCACCCCAGGAACAGAGCCTGGGAGTACTGAGCACAGGGTCCCACTAGAAACCCTCTGTGAAGTTTGATCGCTTTTGTGGTAGTGCAAGCCAGGAGCAGCTGGCCAGTGGATCACAGGTCTTCCAAGGGGCAGGGCATATGCCAGGGCTGACACTTGGAACAGTACCCCATATGCTAGGAATGCCAGAGAAACAGGGTGTGGTGGTGGGTGAGCCTGACAGCCAACTGAGTGAGGGTTGTTCATAGCATGTGTGGCTGTCCTGTTAGAAACAACGTAGGGGTTGAGCATTAGATACTGATGATCATGGAAAGCTGAGCTTTCTTGCAGCTTCCACACTTTATATGATTGTTCAGTGCACAGGCTGAAGGACCTTGCTGAGTAGGGATGCTAGTTACCTTTTCAAGAACATTTTATGTTTCCTTTTCAAAGGATTTCTTATGGAAAATTAAAGCAAAACATCTCCAATCTGCCAGAGATATTTACACAGTTTATTTAATGGAAGGTTGTTGCATTAAAAGTGGGGGAGAACAAACCCCTTGCTTTATTACAGGAAGGACAGGGAATGGCTCCAATATGCAACTATCAGCCCAGCCACGTTCACTATTTCGAACTGTACTGATCCAGATTCACCAATAGTGCACCACAGTCAGCTGCAACTATCAGTCTGGCTGCGTTTGCTATTTCGAACCTTACTGATCCAGACTCACTGATAGTGCACCACAACGTTCAGTGAGAAAGTTAGTTTATTGAGGCAACAGATACAGGTTCTTATGGATAGCCGGCGATAAATACTGTCTGCAAAAGCTTGTGCAAATAATAGTTACATGGATACAAGCGCTTGATAAAGTTAACACAACATAGCTCTAAAATATAAAGGTAACGGTAAAGAATAACTCTATAGAGATTCTAAGTTTTCCCAGGGAAGCACTGAATACAGTGCAAGTCTTACCCACTGGCGTCCCTATGGGGGGGAAGAGAGGTCCAGCCTGTCGATCAGTCCCAGGAGTCCGTTGATGTTATCTCCCTTGACTCATCCACTGTGATATCTTCCCTGATATCCCCCTCTCTCGGGTCATTTTATATTATTTTCACCTTCAAGGTAGAGCTTGAGTGACTCTAGTCATACATACCTTTATTATTATTGGTGCAAATCTCTCTCGCTTCGCTTTTGAAAGTATATGACATCAAAAATTCAGAGTGCATGCTCAGAGAGGGGTGGTCTCATTTTGGAGGGGGGTCGCATTGGAGATGGGAGTGTATTTTAGCATGTAAATGCATTATAATGACATAATGGAAGCAAAGTTCACACAGAGGACGGCATTCTGTCAAAAGATGACAGGCTGCTGGCTCAGGGTAGCAAGTATGCAGCTTATCAGTTTCTTGTACCACCTAGTTTCCATCTTTTGCTGAGGTTGGGACAAAATGTAGCTGTGAGATCTCCACCTCGCTCTACCCTCTGTCTGTATTGCCTCAGGTACCACTGTGGAGAGCACTTTCCTGACATACCAGGTGGGGCTGCATCTCACCCTGAGAGGCCTTGAAAGTCTGTTTTTCCCTTATGTGTAGACAATGGTGCATTTAAAATATAAGTTTAATTCCTCATTATCCCACATTTCCTAATTATTCCACAAGGTTCAGTGAGAGATCCCATTATTTTTCCTAAAGCACCAGGCTGCTATTTGCACTTTATTAGTATTGTCACTACAACATTATTCAGAATTCCCAGGTAGAATTAGTGAAAAAATAATTGGGGGGGGGGAAAAAAAAAGCTATGACAACAGAGAAAGTAGAAATTCTGTAGATAGGAAGGTGACTGCTGCCTTGTAATTTACAAAAAATACCAGGATCTATTTTCACTTTCTGTTTAGTATTCAGAGGCCTGATCTAACAACCAGTGGTTTGTGAGAATTCCTCTGATTTCAGAAGGAGCTTGGCCAGGTTATAAATGCACATTCCATTAGGGAAAACACCTAAGGACTGTGGTATCTTCTATAAAAATAAATTAAATTACTTTTTCCTGTAATACATAATTAGGTGATAAAAGAGTTGCTACTAGTAAATTCTGCAGTTCAGTTACAAGCCTTCTAAAACCTTACGTACCAAAAAGGCTCCAATTTGATATGGCACACTGCAAGCTCTATCTTCTGAGTTGAAGGGTAAATATAGTGCCAAACCATGCCCAGTGCTAGTGACAAAGTCCTTTGTATGGCTCTTCCCAAGAGGCATACTTATGTAGCTATTCCTCAGGGCTAAGACGTAATCTTTCAGGGTTGCTTGTCACAAATTTGTCCTCATGTTATACATTCATCCCTTTTGCAGAGTGTGATTAAGGATGTGCAGAGCAAGTCTTTCTGGAGACAAATGGTGTGATCCTTGCTACATGAGGGGTGTCCCATTTTAATTGTCAGGACAGATGTGATTTTCATTTTCCTCCATTATTTGCCTGCACCCATAATCTGCTGCTCATACATTCCGCAGCCATGTCGCATGTCTGAGGATGAAAACAGGGATATCCATCTTGAAGAGTGATTGTTCAGCCTTTGCCAGTGCTTCCCTCTCTCTGAGCTGCTGTGTTTGTGTCAAATAAAAGCCCTCCATCTATTATCAAGCTTGCACAAAGGTGGCACGTACATGTGGAATATGTAGCTGATTTAACAACAAGCTGTCTTTGGAGTGATGACAAAGTCTTGCAGTGTCTGTGTATTATCACTCAGGCAGATTGTAGAGCCTCAGGTTGTGTCCTTAAACTGTTTATTTTATTGCACTGTCTTAATAACTGAAGCAAGTAGCAGAACTTTAAACTTGTGAATACTTTAATCTTCAGATTAAAATCACAAGGAAGTCTCTTTTTCTGGTTAGACCTTGAGCACAGAATAATAACTTGTGCTTAGAACCTGTTTTCCACAGCCTCACTGCCACCTGGGGCACTGGGCTGTACCCACTGCACAGATGAATGAATTGCCCTCTGTGTGAGAGAAAAGAAGTACCATCAGCAGCCTGGAGTAGCTGAAGTTTTCTCCTTGCTTGTGTAACTTCTGTTCAAGCCATAGTTTGAACTGAAGGTGGCTGAAACCATGTTTTTCTGGCAATAGAATATATTTTTTTTGTCAGAATACTGACTATTTTAGGAGCTAATTCAAAATGGTGGCACAGGGCCTGCATCATTGCAGGTGCATCCTTATGCCTGCATTGTCACATACCATGTTGGCACTGACCAGGCAGCAGCAGGTGTGGTCTGTCCCTCTCCCCAAGGGAGAAGTGCCTGTGATGAGATAGCCTCTGTCAAGGAGGAGCAGAAGACACCCAAGTTCTGTTTTTCATAAGAGACTCTTCTTGATGGGTTTACTTTCCACTGAAATATTTCCAAAGTGTTTACTTTTATTTCAGACATTTATGGTATTTTTTCCTGAGGGGGGTAATGGACTATTGGTATTTTCCAAAGCTCAGACAGATTTCTTAACTTTCCTTTATTTGAAATCCTTTCATTTAAGAAGTTCTGATGGAAAAAAAATTTCTGCAGATTTAGCCTAGTTTGTTGGGGTATGCTTTGTCCCTTCTGCAGAACAAGTGGTAGTGCCAAGCTCCTACACCCATGAGAGGTGGGATTCTGAGCTGTACGTCCAGGCAGTTAAGCTGCAGAGCTTTGAGAGCAGGCATTTGTGGCAGGTCCCTCCCTGATACCATAGGGAAGTGAACTAAAGGGCCTGCAATGAAATGAAATTAATTTATAATTTAGCCCTGAGAAATCCTAAAGGTCATATAGCAGTGTCAGAGAGTCCAGGTTCGAGATGGGCAGAAGACATTTGCCTTTGTCACCTTTGTTAGCCTTCCTGACCACCCTGATTTCCCACTAGTTATCAAGAAATCCAGTAAAGTAAACTGAAAAAGAATGCCCACAACACACATGGCATTGGTTACTCTATTTATTTAGCTTTGTCAGTCACACTTAGAAGGTTTTCCAATGTAATGAGAAGTCTGGTAATTTTTGCACTCTGGGGCATTTTCTTTCTTTGAGCATGGAAAGAGGGGAGTTGGGGCCTTCACTGGTAGATGCACAGATGTTGTGCTGTCATTTAAAAGTAATACTTCACTCAAGCAACTGTCTTGGTAAGAATCTGTGTTTGCTTTTGTTTTGAGGTGAAGGAAGCTTCACATGAACCACAGATGGTGTTTACAGCTCGTCATGCAGCTATCACTTTCCAGACAGATGGAGAAACATGGAGAGAACATAAAGCGAAAAAGGCAGGTCTGATGGTCGGCATCTTAATTGGAGATTTTGTGTTGTGCTGGATCCCTTTCTTCATCACAGAATTAGTAAGTCCCCTCTGTTCCTGCAACATCCTAGCCGTCTGGAAAAGCATCTTTCTTTGGTTTGGCTATTCCAATTCTTTCTTTAATCCTCTCATTTATACAGCATTTAACAAAAATTACAACAGTGCCTTCAAGATCCTATTTGTAAAGCAGAGATAAAAGGGGACATAGAGTAAAAAATTATTCTTCTATGGCACAATAGAGAGATCTCTTGAGGGAAACATGCATATGATGGGTACAGTTCTCATGCACAAGAGCTACCTGAGGGCACATAGGAACAATCAAAAAGAAGATGGAAGATACTTGGATATATATTTACTGACAGTTTAGTGTTCCCTCCTGGAAATACATACGCATATCCTGCTCCAGGGATTAGCAAATAAGATTGAAGTAGTGAATATCTCCTGTCTGCTCTTCAAATCACCATGTTACGGTCTGCAAGTGAACCACTGTCTGTGTCTAATACCATGACTGTCAAATCTAACTGGACTGAGCTCATCTAACCAGCTACAGGTGCTATTCTGTAGCACTCTCTTCATTAGCAGAGGCACCAGTGGGAACTGCTAATTGAGCAGTACTGAAATGTTTGTGATATGGGCAGGATGCTGGCTTCATTTCTGAGATTTATTTGGAAGGGAATAAATATGCTGTATTCAATCAGTTGCTGAATTGATGTGAAATTAAAATGGATGAACAAGCAGCTCAGAAACACACCCTAGTATGATTGAAGGGCTGTGTGTTCTCTAGCAAGCAACAGTCCTTGAAGGGAAGTCTCAGTGAAATACAGGACAGCTATGTATGTCTCCTGGGGTTACATGAAATTTTAAAGCCATGTGTAAAATTATTAAGAGCTACTGGAACTGTGCTCTCACTGCTTGCACAGGAGAACCTAGCATGCAGTGTTCACCTGCAGTGTACTTTCTCACTCTGCAGGGCTCAGGCTGTCCTTGTTTTCTTCAACTCAGGTGAGCTCCAGGCAGCCATCTGATACCTCGAAGTGAAGTGGGACTATTATTTCATGCTACTATAAAACTAAGCCTGCACCTGTATTACAAACACCAAACATGTTGTGTTCAATCATCAGGTTTGCTGGCAGCACCGTGGCTGCTTGGCAGGAGTCAGTATCACCCATACTGCACTGTCTGGGGTCCTTGCACCGTAAATGTTGTGCCCATCAGCCTACTGGTAAGTGCACAATTTGTTAGCTTGCATCACCTTCCTCCTGCTGTAAGAAAAGTCTTGATGCCATCAGCTCTAAGTGACTCCAGAAACTCCTGTAACTCAAAATCAAGCCACAAATTGTTTTTCCACAATCTCACAAATGCTTGTGTCTCAGCAATATAAACTTAGTTTATTTATAAATAAATTAAAAGTATTTCCATGTATACTGCCCAGTCTTTCTGTTTGTTTCTCTAGCGGGTTTTGTTTCCTCCCCTTAATTGAGAAGTGCTGCTGAATATTTCTGTTGTGGCAGCTTTTTATAGACATGCAGTCCCAGACCCTCTCCCATCTCCTCCTAAAGTTGGTTTAGCTACTGTAAGGACAAAACATCGTAGTGGTACTGATGGGGCTCTGCAATATCACAACTAGTTCTTAAGTTGAGGTTTAACCTTTTGCACTGCCGTCTTCTGCCAGTTTTGTGTTTGTTTGCTGCTGCCTAAATAACCCTTTGATCCAAAGCATACCCTCAGGCAGACAATGCAGAACTGCAGAGAATGACTAGAAGTCATGAATTTCAGCTCCATCAACAAACACCACTGTAATCTTGAGCTCACTGTAGCGTATCGCACTCAGCTTCATCTCTGACAGTTACCAACCTAACGCGCATTGCACTGTCGAGAGTTCTGATAGCAAGGCTCCTACCAAAGTCTTGGTATCCTGGCAGTCTCTCACAGGCAACAGCAGCCAGGTGAATTTTCATCAGCTAGGGACCAATGTATTTAACAACAATGCCAGAGAGGTAGGGCAAGTAGCTTTTGTATTCTGAAAACCAAAAAAATCATGCAGTCTTTACTTGCTTAACTTTAAAGCAAAGATTACTACAGTGTAGCCTAAAATGATTATTTACCTGGTGATGTCATACTGAGCTTTGTGTCAGATACATGGGCAACTTGGATCTGTGCAAGTTCCTGCTTTCTGAACAAATGCCCTCAAAGCACATGTTCTGCCAGTTCCTGTAGTGAACCACTCTCAATGATCTCACTAGCACAAGCATGGCAAGAGTAGGCACTGCTGTACTTCACACTCTGCTGTGTGTGTGCAGCCACAGCCACATGTGCATCTTAGGTCCTCACAGAAGATGCTTCTTTCAATTTCCATGGAAATTGAGAAATTTTAATAACAGGATTTCAAAGGGTTGCTAGATAGTGGATCAGACTTTTACATTTCAACTGAAATAACTTCTTCCCTTGTTAAATCCTAATTTTCCTGTGTATTAGGGAAACAGCTACAGTTCAAACTACTGGTTGGAGGCTTAATTAAACCGGAAGACACACATGTAGGAGTTTAAAAGTTATTAAAACCTGCAGGCCTTCTTCAGAACCATTAATGAATTTTTCAAGTGAATTGAATTTTTCATGCAAGATATACATGTCCTCAAAAACCTTAAAATCCAAACGGATGACAGAGAAGGAGAAAATGAAGAAGTCATCTTAAAGTAGTTTTTGAAAAGCACACAGATCTCCTGCACATGGCCACTCCTGAAGCTTCCAATCATCATGCTTTGGCCAAATTTTAGTGTGTGCACCTCATCTGCTTGGTAAGACGTGCATGCAAACCTCATACCAACCCTACTACACTGTAGTTAAGGCCCAACACATTCTGTGCTTGCAGCAGCAGAGATACTTGTTCCAACTATACATACCAGCTGACTGGAGTAACCTTCCAAGAAAGGGCACAGATTTTGAAGGCAGGTTTTACCGTGGCTTGACATTTGGGTCTTGAGAAAACACCATAAAGCCAGAAGGCTGCTGTGCACTTTGATGTAGCTCTATGTTTGCACTGGTGTTAACAGAAATGCTGAAGGTGCAGCAGGGCTGTCTCCAGCTACCTTCAGAACTGGTAGAAGGGCCACTGATCTAAATCTCCCCCTCCACAAAGATTAATTTAGCTTCATCAGGAGGTGAATCTCTGTAATTTTACTGTGAGAAGCTCTCAATAGAACTAGTTCAGTGCTCTTCCCACCCAAGTGTCTGTGACAGCAGGGAGTTGTTACAGAGTGACAGGCTTCCCCTAAAAGCAGCCTGGCTTTGTGGTCACCCCGAGGTGACAAGAAGCAAGCAGAGCTTTCATTTCACTACAGCAGCTCTGGAAAGCTCTTAACAAAATTTGCTTCCAATACTGGCTCTGTGCATGTCTGCATTTAGAAGAGCAGCATCATATTCAGCATTTAAAATCCTGGGATTTTAATCACATAGTCTCAGCTTAGTGTGGGGCCTATGGCTTAACCTGCTGGTTGCTAGCACCTGCAAAAAGCCAGAAACGGTATTACCATGCTAAGGCTCCTGGTGAGATGGGATCGTTAACTGTTGTGTAGCTGTCAACCTTGTTTAAAAAAAATTGGAACTGTGGATAATTTTCTGCCTCCATTGGTACTTTATTTCCATAATCACTCTCACTAAAGCTTCCAACTTTAAGAAAAAATAGAGGAAAGAGAAAAATCAAGCACACACATATTCCTCTTTTTGGCAGCTCAAGCATTAGAGTTTAGATCTTATGTTCTCACCTTGTTTTCCTTGGCTTCAAGACAGACTATGGAAAATATGAAAAATACAACTCATGTTAACTAAGATAAATGATAACAATATCCTGAATATCTAAAAAAAAAATCAGATATTCTAAAGAATCATGGTTTGGCAGTGCTTAGATGTGTGGTCATTTATTTCCTCAAACAGAAGTTGCCAGTTTGGACTACACCAGTCATCTCTGCTTGCAAGCAGCGGACTAGAAGTTGAAATTTTATTTCCTAACACTGAACCTACTCCTAGAAAAACTCACTGGAGACCTCTGCTCAGCAGAAAAGCACTGCCATATCCTGCAACAAGGCTCTGAGAACCCTGCAGCTATACTGAAATTAAAGCCTCAGTTGCAATCCACAGATAGATAGTGCAGAAATCAAACAGCTTTGGAAGATGAATGTGATCAGAAAACAGTAATCTTCTCTGCTCATCTAAGAGACCAAGATCCATGCTATGCTTCCACGGTGAAAGAAGCTCTTCAAGTAATTTATTATTGTACCCAGGAGTTCCTCATCTTTCAGTCAGACTTAGGTGTCTCCTAAATAGCTGTTTTTACATAAGAATTCCAAGCCCTTCCTACATGAAGACTGATGCAAAACAATGAAGGGCTTTGCCCCAAGAACACATATTTATAAACCCTTGTGCAGAGCACCTCACAAGCTAGTGTACACCACAGTCACCGAGACACCATGTATTGGGAGCGGCTGATTACAGGAATGCGTTACTGGGTGGGAAGCAGCCACCTAGACAGCCTGAACTGCTGGGTAAAGAGGCACAGTGCCTGCTTGGAGCTCCAGGGACCAGAGCCTGGGGAGCTCCAATGCCAACTGGCTGAGTTGGCAGAAGCTACAGCCATGGCTGTGCAGACATGCTGTAAATAAACAGGCTTCTTCTGTTCTTCATTTTTTTTAGATAAAATGGGTGAGATTTGTGTTATCACCTCATACATGTGTTCCACTTACATGCCTAATTTAGCAAAGCTGGCTCTAAGGAGGCGGATGTACCAGCAAAGCATGATACTCCAGCTGTGTTCTGCCTAAGTACCAGCAGCTACACCAAATGGGACCTAAAAGAAGTAATGCATTTTTTCTCCTGCAAGTAATTTTATTTTTTGAAAGAAATTTCAATAAAGTTTTACTACATCCTGTATGGCTGGTATACCTGTGCCACAGTGTCTCCAGAGAATAAAAAGTACAATGTGTTATTTGGCCACATAGTAAAATGCTTTTGCATGTCATACGTTTCTCCCCCATCAAACGCTACACACTAGGGTCACACTTCAATAAGTAGATTTTCAAGGAAATAAAGATGAAAAAGGGAAGAGCCCTTAAAGAAAATACTGCTCACATTTTAATTTGCCTTCAAAGATTTTCTTTTATTCAGAGCAGCAATGACTTGGAGCAGTATTCAATTTGTTTTGATATACTGCAAGAAAAAGATCGTCTGCTTTGTCATGCTTGAATTAGGTGTGTATCACTTATTTCACTCTCAAAATGTATTTTACGAGAGTGCTTTAAAGAAAGGTGTCACAGTCTAAAAGGTAAGTGTATGCCTTAAGTTCAGAGACTGTCTCAGTGTCTGAAGCGGAGACCAGTCTTATTTTACAGCAGTCTATTCAAGTGTATCAAAATCATTAAATTAACTGAAATGCAAATTAAAGCTCTTAGCAGGCTCTGTCAAATAATAAAGTTTTACTACAACTCCTGTAGATGTTACTTTAAAAAGCCTGGTAACACCAAAAGAATCCAGGGCAAGATCTCTCTCTTTAAGCAGTCACAAGAAATCCAGCAATACTGAGGTAAAATTCTGAGAAACTCTTTGCTCCTCCCTTGCAGAAAAAAGACAGATTCTGCTTACTCTAGGTTTGTATGGTCCTTTGCACACTACATCCACACATACCTCTACACTCCCAGATTCTGATGTTTCAGCTGCACAGCTCCAGTCACCAAAGTGTGGGCATTAAAAATGCTTTTAATTTTGTAATCAAAAACCTAATGTAATAAGTGTGCAAAAAGACTTTGAATCTCCAGCAAAGGTATGGTATGCATTGATGCTTACTAACTTAAAGGAAGATAACCACTTTAAAGCACTACTGTCCCTTGTTTGAGAACTCTGCTTAGAAGTTACCTCCTGACACTGCCCTTCATCTCAGCAAAGAGCTGTCATCATTTTACTGAAAGCCAAAATTAACTCAGTTGTTTCTGTTTGGCAGGATTGCCACATTTATAGCATCAGAGCATCTTGGATACAAGTTCTCAAAACTCACCTTCCCCAGATAGCCATAGCATTATGTGTACTTATTCCTCCACACTACAACTGATGGGGGACAGCCTGATTCAGCACTTAAGCCTGACAGCCATCATGTGACACATGAGGAGGAATGAAGCTGGATGTTAGCAGAAGTGTCTCTCATTTTGGTTCCTCCATAGGTACCAGAAGAAAGGGCATTAACCCCCTACCCCCAAGTCTGTGACAGAGAGCAAGGAATAGCTGATGTAACTGTTTCACACCTCTCCAGCCTCTTTCCTTCCATTTTCACAGTGAGGTCTGAGAGCAGAGGTAGCATCTGCCTGCCCTGGATTTTCACCTATTGTAGAAAGAAACTGACTTGTTATAGTAAGTTATCATCTGGACTCTGATTTATTTTCTATGAGTAGTAACTGGAGCTTTACAAATCCCAGATTTGTATTTTACTGAAAAGCACCATCTCCCAGCCAAAGCAATGGATCTAATGTTTTATATTTCATTTATATATATTATGTTTATAGAAGGTAAGGATAAAGTTTAATATTATACTGAACAAATAATCATACCATTTATTCTATACACAGATTCTTTAATTACTCTACCTAGGAGATTTTGCTTGATACTACAGCAATTCTATGTACATTCAAGTTATTTGAGTGCCTGGTACTATGCACATTCAAGTTATTTGAGCGCCTGGTATATAAATACATTATAGCTCAAATTCACAAACAGGTTATATTGGTGCCAAAATTAAATTATGCAATTTACAAATTAGAATGAGAGTTACAGTTTGTATAGAGGGCAAAGTCTGTAGACTACAAATAATGTCTCCTAATATCAAAGCTGACTACAGAAAGTCTGCAAGTAGCACTCAGTGCAAGTGTCCCTCTTTGGAGGAACTCTGTAATTTTTTTCCTTCTTTGAAGGTGCTTGACATCTAATTTTGCCTTCACTATTTCACTAACTCTCGGAAGACTGACTTTTTAAATAAAGATATCCAGTCACTAACTAGTTTGGGAGAGCAAGGTACAAGCTGGATCAGCAGCAAAGTTTTCCATATTTGTACTGAAGGACCAGGAAAAGTGTTTCAGAATACCACAAAACCATGGTCTTGTTTATGAGAGGGCTGAACCTAGTTGACCACAGTTCTGGTAGCTCACTGCATCCTACCTGCACAGAACAATCTCCTTATGTAAGGCTTAACAAATGTCCACACTTCTCCATTTTCAATGCCACAGAGTTTGCATATACTCATGTTCTAATACCAAACTTTCTGTTGTATTCAGGAGTGAAACCAAGTATTACAGTGTGATAAGCTTGTCCAGTCTCCACTGAGAATACTGTATCTGTAACAGATAATTACACAAGACAAAAAGTCCAGGGACCTCCTTTGGTAGTTTGTGCCACATACCAGAATGTCAAGCTTACCAAGGAGAAAAAAAATTGTTAGCAATTTCATGGACACATGAAAACATGAGTGAATGTTGACACTATAAATATTTCAATGAGCTTGTAATTAGAAAGCATGTTAAGGCTTCCAAAGCAACTTCCACCTTAAAAATACGATAGCAGGAGGTCACTGGATTCCAAACATTCTTTATTTTATATTTGCTGCCATAGAAAGTAACCAAACAGCACTGTTATTCGTGTTACTGGTGAAAAAGAACATGGGGCTTCTTTCTCCTGAAGATGTGATTTACGTTAAGAAGTCAATCCAAAATCCTGATGTTAAGTACAAAAAAAGCAACTGCTTGAATTATAAAATACTGTATATACAGATATAAAAATGTTTCAGAAAGTGTTCCACAAAGTTTCTAAACCTTCAAGAGCAAATCTTCAGCAGGGTAAATAGGTTGTTGTCTTCAAAGATGAACATCAGTTCATGGGAGCAGAAGGTCTGAATCTTTTTCTTCCTATATTACAGGTGACACAGGCTCTGAATTTATCCCAGCCAGGCAAAAACGATAATCCTAGTGATTAAGGTGTTCTTCCTGGAGCTATTAATTTAACAAGTACACTCTTTCTATATAAAAATGAAATTTCAAAGAAATTTATACAACAGCTAAACTTTATAAAAATATAGATCTATAATTTTACACCAGGAATTATGCAAGGCAAGTTTCTATTTTCATATGTTAACCAATAGAAAGTATTTTTTATCCCTTGGAATCTTATCTATGGCTAGAGTGTAAACTAAATGTGAAGTTACTAGCTGGTGAAGAAAGTTTCAAGAATCCCATTTTATGGCATTTTTTAGGTAAAACTGCACTCTGCAGGGCTCACCTTGTTGGTACTGGATATATTACATGGTATATATCTATTCCAGAATCTTGATCTAATTCAGTGTTAAAACCCAAGTAAAACACATCCCCATTGTTATTACTGGGGAAAAAAAAAAAACAAAACAAAACTAAATGCAATCCCAAATAAATAAAATTAGACAGTATTTCTATTTTGCTGTACTGCATTAACTGTTTACTGTTCAGTGGAGCAATAACAAAGAATACAGCCAGTGACAAGTGAATGTAAAACTGAATACATATAGGTAAAGAAACCCCCACTTTTATAGCTGTGTGTATATATATATATTTTATATATATATCTATATATATCTACATTGCAGTTATAATTGTCACCTCACAAAAGAGATTCAATGGACTGAACAATCGTCTAGAAACTTCACCAGCTGAAGTTCTTCAGGAAGAACTGGCTTTCAGCTTGGACAGCAGTATTTCATTCTTACGGCATTCCTGTTAACAGAAATCATACAGATAAGGAGGGAGTCGCTCTTTAGTATTTTCATCTTCATATCAGCAAAACTAAACCCTTTTATTTTGAGTGATCTCCAAGTAGTCTGGAGTGAGTGATGAGCTGAAAATAATTCTGATTCATCCATAATGGTATTCAAATGGTAATATTCATCAAACTTGCAATTGTTAAACATTTATTAGACATTCAAGCCAAAAGGAATGCTGCTTGACCATTCATCTGAAGTTCATAGAAACACAGAATAGTTTAGGTTGGAAAGGACCTTAAAGATAATCGAGTTCCAAACTCCTGCCATGGGCAGAGACATCTTCCAGTAGACCAGGCTGCTCAAAGCCCTGTCCAGCCTGGCCATGAATACTGCCAGGGATGGGGCAGCCACAGATTTATCTAGGCAACCTGTTCCAGTGTCTCACCATCCTCACTCACAGTAAGGTTGTTACAAGCAGCTAAAGCAAATCTTTTTACTTACAAATTAAATATATCTGAAACCAAGATTACTTTTAGCTGACCTGGAACTTCACAAGAGAGTCTGCAAAAATGTCAGTGTTAAGGGCACAACTCTGGGTTAAGAAATATACTTAAATGGTACCTACCACCCGGTTTCAATACCACAACCACAATTTCATTTATTTTTAAGGACAGCAAGGTTGAGTAGAAGTTACTTCAGAAGGCAGTAGAAGAAAAATCAATTATTTTACTAAAGCCAAAATCCACCTAACTTCTGCAACTACGATGTAAAATTCTCTATGTCAGAAGAGCTGAATAGAATATTAGCTGAACAGTACCTATGCCCTAGAGTATATAATCCAAAACAGGAAGGAACTGTCTCAGCACAAAGCAGGATAAATTACAGAAAGATGTTTTTCCTCAAAAAGCTGAAGCCAAATGACTATTTTGCCTGGCAGCACTGCTTTGTCATTCATTATCATGGAGGCAGTAATTAAGAGAAACACATTATGATGAAAAGCTTGGAAAAGGCTAAATTAACAAAGTGTTAAACATGGCTTTCACAGTGGTTAGGAAACAAGGCCAGTTCCTAAAGGCATTTATAACTACTGAGACTCTCTATTCCCTCCCTTATTCACATGCATTTCCACAACCGTCTATGTTCCAGTACCTAGCTGCTCATACATCTTCAAGAGATTCCATTTGGAAAACTAAATATACAGCTTCCTTGATAACAAATGTTCCTTCCCCTGTAACATGGAGGAGTAGGCTAGTCTAGCAATGAAAAAAGATTTTCTAGAATCAAGCTCAAGAGTCCAAGAAGGATGTGGAGATTACCACCAAGAGACATTATGAATATGGTGCAGTAAGCATCATATCACGGAATCTTGTCTATTAATGCATAAGTCAAGCCAAAAATGGGTCACTGAACACTTGACAGTTTACTTTGGGAAAAATGTTCTTACCTCTTTAAATTCTTTTACTGTTTTAAAGTAAAGCCTCTGTTTCTCTAGAAGCTCTAAATACTCGTCATTCAACTGGTCTCTTCGCATTTTGTTTTCTTGTTTCTTTTTTTCCATCTGTTGATACACAGGACAGATAAGAGATCATTATATACATTGTATAAGGAATATACACACACATATATGTACACATTATATAAGGAACAATTATCTATGCTAGACAATGGGAGAAAGATGCTTTGTAAGTGATAACCCTGGCTTGTGCTTTAAACACAACAAATATTTAGGCTAGCTTTAAAATTAAAAACCTAATGCTGAACTCTCAGTACCACCGGTACTAGCAGTAGTATTCAGAATCAAACTACGGCTCACATTTCTGCAAGCCAGGAATACTGCTCACTGAACAAACCTATTGCAACAATGACACAGTGAAATTATTAACAAAAAATCCCAAACAACCAAACCCAACACAATAAAAAAAGATTCCTAATGCAATATTGAGATGCTGTTTTGGTTGGTTGTTAATTGTATCAAACGGAGAGGGCAGGAGACATCTTTGCATTCCTATGCAATGCTGTTCTTGCTCAAGACCCACTCATAAAAAAACTCTTTTTTCTTTGTGCCAAAGTTGTGACAAACGTAACTTCAGTCCCTAAATGTGAAAGGGATTGGTTCTTATTCTAGAATAGACTGCCTTCTCTCAGGGGTACGTCTAATGAAGTGCTTCTATCACAGCATCACAGACAAGTTTGGTGCTCTTCTGGAGAGTAAATTTTCCCTCCATCCAGTGCTAAGGCACAACCACATAAAAAAGAGCCTTGCTGTGTTCCTCTCCGAAAAATTATTATTGCGTTCTCTGACAAGCTATCACCTCCCAAATTTTGATAGCGACAATTGTAGCAAGTATGTCTGATTTCTCCTTAGGCCTCTTTTACGATGCAATTACATATTATGGGCTTTGCAAACTGAAATTTCTCTTCAGGTAGAAGGTGTAAGGTCTTCAGGGCTGTACATAAAACAATTAATGTGGATGTACTGTGAGCACTTCAAATGCACAGCAGATAAAAGTCGAATAGGAAAGACTAAACCATAAAGGCCATGAGTAACTGTGGCAGTGCACAACTACCTTGTCTACTGAAAAAGTTATCCAACAGCCATTTCCTAGGCAAAGAATAACAAAACTATCCCTTCTGCTTTAGAACTGTTCCCCAAGGAATCATGTGAATTGTTCAATTTTTTTGAGCATCCATTTGTTGTTGGTATTTGCATTGAAATATCACCATTAGAAGGTAGTGAATGATTATCTACTCCATCACTAACAATTTTTTTTCTTAATCAAGATAAGCTTAGCTTTTTCATTCAGAAAATGTTTTTCTCCAGTAGTTGTCACTGCCACCTCCTGCTGACCCTAGTACCTGCACCTAGGAATGAAATGTCAGTTTTGAATTCTCACAATATGCCAGTGGCTAAACTGCCAGTGCAGGAATGAAACACAAGTGAAGTGAGCTGCCATTGCCTTCAGCAACCGTCAGAGATGCTGAAGTTGTATTTCCCCTGCAAATAATGAGCCATCTGACTTGATAGCTCCCATTCATTTCCCTCTCCCTTATCTGTACAAGCAGCAGGTGAAATTTTGATTCCATTTGAAAATATATTAAGAGAGTCCAGAATGATTTCATGGACTTGGAAAGACTGAAGAGTTCAATCGCATGAACATGAAGTCAATCACAGCAGACCTATCAGTCTGCTTTCACTCCTTACACTTGCTTGGCCATTGCACATTTCTCTGCATGTAACAAAGACAAGACAGAAAACAAAATACTGAACTCCTGGACAGTTTCAGTTTGGAGCCTTGCTGCAGCCATTAAAATGTCATTCTTCCAAAACACAGATGTGTAATCATCTCACAGTGAAGCTCAACTTCACTAGTCAGAACTGCACTGTTCTATTTTCATAACCTCAGTTTGATGCCAAGCCAGCCATTATGTTAACAACACTGAAGACAAAAAGATGATCCACGCAAAAACCCACCAGTATCACTATCCTTTCTACTGTCATTTTGTCCTCTCTGAAAATAAGAGGTCAAGCAAATAAAAATATTTCACTGCAAAAAATAGCAATGAACTAGCCAGTTCTTCAAACACAGCAGTCTGTAGTGAACATCATATATTTTTAGAGTGGAGTTTCTTAGCACAAAAGCTTTATTACAGCTTGAGCTGCACCCTGTTCTGTTTTTTTTCTATGTACATATGCTTCTCATACTTGGTACTTAAAATTTTTGTTTAGCTGTCAAGATAAAACAGCCCAATACCTTGACAGAGTGCACTTTCAGTACATACTCTGTATTGATTCAGTCTATCATACTTCCATTTGTAACTCAAATGAAGAATCTCAGAGCCCTTTTATGGGACTTCAGAAAATAGCAATATGTTCGCATAAGAAAATAAAAAAACAACAGTATCACAGAATCATACAACAGTCCGGGCTGGAAGGGACCTTCAAAGATCATCTAGTCCAACCCCCTTGCAATGAGCAGGGACATCTTCAACTAGATCAGGTTGCCCAGAACCACATCCTACAAGTTAGTAACTATCATTACCAGGAATTACTTGAGCCAGCTCATTGTATGCAAATAAGCTTGTGGACAGCTTTACTTGGAGCAACTGCTGGACCTCATGCGTGCACTGTCCCAAGGCTACTTAACACAAGTCCACTGAGGCTGTGCTTTTACAAAATAGCTCCCAAATGTTACCAAAGGCAATTTTGCCATCTTTGAGCGAGCATGGAGGCTCTGATCCCACACAAACACTTTTCACTTGCTATACAGACACCATACACATGCTAAGACTTTTCTAAATTAGGTTAAAAACAATAAAAACACCACCAACAACAAAAAAACACACACACACACAAAAAATAACACCTGAGTGGATTCAACAAGGTGTCAGGTAAGCGCTGCAACTGGCACAAGGCAAGCTGATGGCTGGGACTTGTGTAAGGTGCTGCTGACCCTCTTCAGCAGCAAGCAGCTTCAATCAGCTCCACCTGCCTGGGGAACTGTAACCGAGACACAGGTCTGATTGTCCCCATGAAATCCAAATGAAAGAATTCTCATTGACTTCAGTGACAGACAGCTGTTTCAAGCATCTCAATCACTACACTGCCGACAATGAAGCTTCCTGCCAGGAGAGAAATACTACACCACCTCTGCTCTATTCTAGTCAGAAACATTTTAGTGGTGAGAAGTTTCTTATGAATGTGAAAAGAAATAGTACTTGTTATTTGCTTGCTTAATTTGCAGCTGACATCACGGACTTCTCCATGCACAGTTATCCATGAGGCTTTTCTGAAATAACTCCCAGGTTTTAGCATAGAAAGTGTGAAGAGTCTCTGACCTTCATTCGATTCTGCTTGATGCCTTCTACAATCTGCTCCATCTGCCGTAAAAACTGCTCCCGAGAACCAGAAGATGACATTGCTCTGGAAAGAGAAAAGGAAAGTTAACAACTGACTGGGATGCGAGACGTGTCTCATCTACAGTTGTCTTACGCATTTAGCCATGTTCAAGAATTCACATCGCTTAGTGTTCTATGTGAAAATTTCATCTTTTTTATCACTGATTTTGGATAGCACTGCAGCTCTTCAGCTGGTATAAGCTAGCAAAGAGATGGAAAGGGAGACTTCAGAGCTCATCACAAGTGTTCTCCCTGTCAGTTCAAATCTGTTCCTTTCTCCCATGTGTGGTACAGAAATAAATTGGTATTAGCTAACCAAAAGCACAACCTTTTAAAACCAGCTGTTGTGAATATTAAGGAGTGTAGAGGACTAGAAGATAGGCAAATATTCTGAAAAAAAAAAAAAAAAAGAATTTCATGCCCTAATAGGAAAAGCTCAGAAGTAATTTTAGATTTGTAACATCTCCCAAACAGGCTAAAAATAAATGACAGAAAATACAGTCCCCACACACCCACACACCCAACAAAGAATCCAAACCCAGGTGTCAATTACAGTATCAGTTTCTTCTGCCTGGACAGAATAAAAAGGATCTCATCACAGAGCAAAACAGATCTACAATCCTTGTTGCAAAGGAAAAGATCTGAAATATTTCATTCCTGGGTTTTGTTGTAATTAAAAGTTTTGCACATCACAATCAGGGAAAAGAGAATTTTAAATCAAAAATTCTGACTAAACACAGAAGGAAGCAGTTGGATAGAAGCAAGTAAGGAGATATTACTCTGGGGAAAACAAAACAAAACCCAAGCAACCAACAAAAAAGAAGCTTAGAATTTCATAACAGAATTACAAAATGATATAACCGGAAAAAACATTTAAAACTATGAAATGGGCATTCCCTCCCCCACGACTCTCCCCAAAAATTCATACTGGATCTTTTTTTAAGTCAAAATCGCCCAGAGGAAAAATAAACACTGGCTGCATCGCAGACTGATATTTGAGCTCAAACTCCAAAGGAAACCTCAATTTCACCTAAAGACTTCACACTACACCAAAGCCTTTAAATACAGAATTAGTTTACATGAAACATGTCTAAAAATATATCCGAGTCTAATGTTTTGTACCCAATGTAATAACCGCAACTTCACAAACAGAGAAAAATATTTAAATCAATGCCAGGAAAGTTACGAGTAAATGATTTCTTTCCAGAACTGAAACTGAAGAGCCAGATATTAAAAACATATGTTGGCTATAAAAGTTAGGTAGTTCCAAGTCCATGATTCCCCAAACATTGGCTTAAACAGCATTAAGCTATATAACTATTTTATAAGCTAGTTTGTAAAAACTTCTAATAAATTTTTAGTCACTACAACTCACACCCACTCCCATTTTTCCAAACCAGCCGTATGACTTATTGCAACTATCAAGAGAAAAAGAACTATTACTTACTGATGAAAGTTGTCATGAATAGAATTCAGTAAGTTAACCTGTGAATTAGAAGAAGAATTTGTCTTTTCTGGCATTACTTTTCATGGACAATAAAAATGAAATTTCGTTCACAAAACTGATTACATATATATTGTCCTGACAAGAAAAGAGCTGTATGAAAATCACCATAAGGTTACTCTCAGCAGAGAAACCACAAGACCATGTCACCCCATCAAACCACCACAATAAGGAGTAATTCCCCACTACCCGAAAATATCTCAAATTGTAATTAACAGTACTGAAGATGCTAGCTTTGAAGCTCTTAGCAGCACAACTGTGTCAAGAAGCTGCATCAGCCTAAAATAAGAGGAAAAAAAAAAAAAGACTACACACAAAACCTCAACAGAAAAAAAAAAAAAGCTTATTTCTCCTTCTGAGACTGGAACAGTGTCTCCTCACACTACCCTAAACAGTCACCAAGTCTTGCAGGAACAGGAGGTGAATTCTTGCACTGCTTTCATTGTACAGATGAGTTTTACAGGTTTCCGCAAACAGCCATGCATCATTACTTACTTTCCTTATATGCATTTTACAGGCTGTTAAAAGACGAAGTTCTAACAAGTACAGAATGGCATTCTGCATGCATGGTTTCTCTTATACTAACATTGCACTCAATCAAGACAAATTTATAACAGGCATCAGGTATATTTTGTTGCACTCAGTAGAAACTCAACCAACTACTTGAACTATATGTAGAATATATTCTATGGAATCACCCTTGATTTTTTTCTTGCTTTATCCATATTGCTGAGAGTAATAAAATTCACCAAGTAGCAATTAATGTGATTCTGTCTCTTGGCTTTGAATATTTCTTGCAAGTCTCCTGTGGCTAAGCCTTCCACACAGTTTCTCCTTTTGATGAATATTTTAAAGTGTCCTCTACTAAACAAACCAGAGCTCTGCAATCAGAATCACTTGCTCCACTGCTACGGAAAGCTAAATTGATCTCTCCCAAATCAAAATCTCTCTTCCATCTGAATGAGATGGAAGTAAGCATGTGCATGGCAGAAACTGCTGTTCTTCCTGACCTAACTTTGAAAAATTCAAACAGAAATTCTGAACAGACTCCAAAGCAGTCAAGATGCTTAAAAATTCCTGTTACTTAGAGGAAAGAAATTACTGCGTGACTCATCAATATTGACAAGTCCACGTCCCTGCCTCAAGATACTTCCAATAAGCGCATTTAAGAGTATAATTATAGTTTATACAGCAAGAAATTTAAGCCATGAAAAGTAATACTGCAAAGCCATTGCATAGTAAGAGTGCTCATGTGTTATATTACAGACAGTAAAATCTCTGTATAAACCCCAAGTCAAAGACATTATGAAAAAAAATGTAAAAGCATTTAAAAAAATTACAAATTATTAAAATATGAAACATATTGAAGAGACCTTTCATGTCAGAACCTTTGTAGCCAGAATTTAACTGTGTAACAGTTGCTACTATTGTTACTTTAAAGCAATTATGCTCAGAGTATTTTATGAAAGGGCTGGGCTTGTGAAGAGAAAGGGGAAAAAAAAAAAAAACAAACCAACAACAAAACAAGAAAAAGCACATGCATATTCCAGAAATCTTAGAGGCACTCATGCCAGAGGCATCCTTTTTACATTACTAGACAATATTTGCTGAAACCTTGTTCTAATACTGAGGACACAATGAAACTTCAACTATATCCTACATTTAAAAAAGGCTGCATCAGAAGACATTCAGAAATCTCTTGTGATTGACATCAAGCTAAAAAACTCTTAATTTATTTGTCTTTTGAAATTATATTCATGTAAATAAAGCCTGGAACTGGGGAAAATGCAAACACCCTCTACTCCCAAGACACTGAACTGTATTTGCAAGAGTACTCCCAACTTATACAAGGATGAAATGCATCTGTTCTTTATTCTGTTGCCTGTTTTTTGTGTTCCCATTACAAAAACAATCTTTGTATGCTTTTTAAATTGCAAGCTTGACCTCAAAAAAAAAAAATCTGCATTAAACTAACCTTGCAGAAAAGTTAAAGATGAATTCAATAGCTGCTACTAAATGTAGTATTTTAAATCTGGTATACTGTTATCTACAACTTGCTGCATTATGTATTGTGAAAACATTTCACTTTTTGGAATAAGAAAATAAAATCAATGAAAGACCACAGGAAAACAAAGCATGTGATAATCTTCTTACAGACTTAGGTAAGGCACTTGCTAGGACTCCTGGCAGCCACGATACAACCCACTCTTGTACAAGGATGAGACACTGGAGCACGCTGCCTAGAGAAGCTGTGGCTGCCTCATCCCTGGAAGAGTTCAAGGCCAGGCTGGATGGGGCATCGAGCAACCTGGTTGAGTGGAAGGTGTCCCTGCCTGAGGCAGGGGGGCTGGAACTAGATGATCGTTAAGGTGCCTTCCAACCCAGCCCATTCTATGATTCCAAGTATCAAAACATTATATATTTTACAAGTAATATAATTCTTAGTAAGCTCTGCTTGTCATTAAAAAAAGAGAGGAAAATCAAAATCACTTAAGTCATTAAAAAGAAGGGAGGAAAAAAAAACAAACAAAAAAAAAAAGCCCACCACATTGCTTTCACAGAAACTACTCTTCTGATCCCTGTCCAGTATAATCATCAGCAACTTCAGTGTAGGCAGGCTCAGATCCTGAAAACTAACTCTGACGTTGCTGATAACAGCTGGAATTTGCTCTCCAAAAGCTACTGGCTTTTCACTGGCTCACAATAAGTGATATTGTCCAAAACAAGACAAAAAAAAAAAAAAAAACCCAAAAAAAAAAAACCCACAAACAAAAAAAATGGGTAATTTGGTCTTGTAATACCAAACTATTAGTAATATTTGATTAGCAATTATCACTGTTTTGTGAATGCAGTGAGTAGTTTAAGCATGCTGTACTAACAGCACTTACTTTACATCACAGAGCATTTTCCCCTCAATGTCAGAAATATTCTTACAAGTCAGTTGCTTCATTTTTACTTAAGACTATTAACTCTGCTCTGCCACAACTGAATGTGGTGAAAGCCAAGTAAAACCTCTATCTCCTTCTACACAGACTGAATATTTAAAAAAAGTGATTTCCTTACCTCCTTTTCCAAATATACTTTTTTATCATCCAGTGTATTATAAAGAGTAAAGAACTGCTTCGTTTCTTTGTGTGTTGCTGAGACTGCAAACAAAAAAAAAAAAAGGTAGAATAATAAAAGAGCATGAGGTGAAATGGAATCTGTAAAAATACTTTGTAAGCTTTACATAACATACTTTCCACTGTCAATAATGGCACAATTTAATATATCCTGGAAGGATATTCCCTCTGCATTTAAATCTCCAGCAGGTTTTGCAGCTATCACATTTTATAAGAACACCACAGCTCAGTGTTTAAATTAAGCCTCAACTGCTGACAGAATATATGTTGGCACTACCAGCTGTGCTTTCTTGACACTGTCTGTTCACCCCTCTTTTATAAGCTTTACCCTTATATCATACAGCCCGCTGTGCTGGCAACAGTTGCCCTCACACAGCTTGTCCATTGTGGTGGAGAGGCACAGGCTCAGCAAGGACAGATAGGAAACAGACAATCTGATAGCACTGTGTGGAAAAGAAGTGCACTATATTATGTATTTCAAGTTAATCATGTGCAGGATGCTCAAAAAAGCTCTTACAGTTCTAAGGCCTTTTTTTCCTCTTCTTACAATTTAGAATTAAATAATACTTTCTTTTCAAATACTTTCTGATTTAGGTGATAATAGCAGATGCGGGTCACAGCTCAGTGAGGAAGGTAAAGCTCAGACATCTATTCCCTTTGGACCTACAAGATGATGACTGATACTCGGGTATGCAAAATGTTCATCTATTTTTTGGTTCTTCAGTGCCTAAGGAAACCTAAAATATTTGCGATTCCCAAGGGAAGATATCAACAGAGAAGGAGAGCTGGCAGAAAATGTTATGGCTAATACATTAAGCACTGTGTAGAGTCCTAAACCTGGAAAAATGTATGGGTTAAAAAAGATAAACCTGAATGAAATCATGGTTATTACATTAAACTCTGAAGGCTAACAAGTTCCTATCTTTAGATAAAACTTTTACTGAACTGAAATGCTAGACTACACTTTTGTATGGAACCATCCCACATCACGTCATCACTGAACATACAGATTTTGTAAAAAATACCAACTTTTGATTTGAACAATTCTGCTCTCCAGCTGAAGCCCAACAGCAACCCACAGCTCAAAGCTGAATCTTTTAGTGCCTGCTACTTCTGCAGTAATGAGATGTTGGGACCGAAGAGCTTTCTCATTGCTACAGTATGATTGTGACACATGTCCTACACATGCTGTAGCCTCCAGAAACATACTGAGTACTAGGAGCCTTAAAGCACTGAAGAATTCAGGAAAGCCTGGGATAGGTTGACAAATTAGTAAAGGCTGTTCAGCACATTTCATAAAGATTTTTCACATACTGAAATAAAGCTGCTTCTTGAAGAACTGCATGAATACAAACATCTCCAACAGGCTTACTTCTGCTGTGCTCTATTTGTTTTTTTCAGGACTGGAAGATGCATTTCCTCAACCATTTCCTTCTTGCAGCTCTTCACTTTCTGGTAGCAGCTCTGCTAGTCACATCTTTTATGAGGGGATTCCACATGCTAACTCAGAAGAAAACATTTCAAGACTTCCACTGGGCTAGAAAGTTGTACCATTTTATACAGCCTTGCAGGCACACACCAGAGCCCACATAAGGTAAGACAGGCAAAGCAAGAAGAGGAAAAAGAAGCCAGTTGGCTGATTCACTTGAAACTACAGCTTAATGTTCTCAAGGAAAGAGGTTCAGTGAGGTCAAAAATAAAGCAGGAAATTCTAGTACAGAATCACAGAATCACTGAGACTGGAAGGAATCGATGAAGATTACCTTGTCCCAACACCCCTTAGAACAAAGTTAAAAAATACCAGGTTTTGGCAACTCCAAATACCACCTGAATCTGGCTGAATGAAAAGCCTCCAAAAAATACCACAATTCATAGGCAGACTTAGTAGAGGTTTCAGGTAATTTTTCCAAAAACCTTAGCTTGCAAAATGCAAGTTCCTGGCTACACTTGAGCAGTGTGTTATGATAAGTAACTACACATATTTTGTACTATTGAAAACTAAGTCCCATAAAATTCAAAACATCTTAGTTCTACACCTTTATAAGCCTCTTCAATTTTAATCTTTCTTTACTTCATACATAAATGAAGACCCCATCTTCCAAGCAGGCAGATGCTCTGTGCATAGTTTATTTGTCTGAAGTCACCTTGACATGACAGAGAAAACAATATGAAGAAAATTTAATGTAAGAAAAGTTGTCTTTATAGCTGGACTTGATCAAATAAACTGCACAGTGCATAAGAAGCAAAGTGGGGGGAAGGAAGTACTGGATTTGTACTCACTAAAGAAGTGCATTTATTCCGTGCATTGAGTCAGATAACACAAGGAAGAAACAACATGATTATGTCACCAGAGATGCTTCATCAGGAAAAAGGGTTTTCATCAAAGTTAGATAAAAATTTCAGAACTGCTCAACCTTTAAGACCTTCGTTCACACTCATATTTAATATGTGCAGAATATCTTTAGAAAACTAGCTAGTTCTTCTTGGTAGAAACTTACTTTAGCTTATGCTAATACAGAAGCTACATCAAATATACACCAGTAAATACATCGGTCTGTTATCAACGTTAATGGAATGACTTCAAAATTTTACTCAGTTCGTATGTTCCATACCATCTACGCACAGCAAGTGCACAGCATACACATACCTATTCAAAAAGTCAACTGAGCACAATTACCTGTTTTATACCATCTTCTAATAAAAAAAGTTAAAAGACAATTTGTAGTCTAATCCTACCAAGATACTGCAGGATATTTATTTTGACATAGTTCGGTTCAGAACCGGGTATCTCATGTCAGTGAAAATAATGTAAGCTATCTAATACTAACAGCAATTAATTAAACACACTTCAAATTTACTGCAATCTCATTCATACACAGTGAATTAAGGACTTCCTAAAAACACACTACCCAAAACAAATGAACCTGTTGCAGACAAAATTTACTCCAGAGATCCTGTGCATCAAGTTTTACACTCAACAAAATTCTTCCAGGCAGTTTTTAAAACCTTGAAAATAGGGTGTATAACATGAATACCAAAAGATCCTTAAGAGATCACAAAGCTAGCAAGTGCTGTTGTTATATGGTAAATGCAACTGCCCTCCTTTCAGGGCTTTAGCCTTCAGCAGGATGTTCCTGCTTGATATACATACCCTGACTGTAAAGTTCAATAAATCTCTTCTGATACTGTGTTAGCTCAGCTCGGCTGGGTACTTCATCAATCTTGCGCTGCAAAATGGCTATTTCTCTGTTTCTTCTTGCCTGAATAGAAAGTTAGGAAGGGAGAAAACACAGCCTCTTCTTGTTCTCTTCTTAAAATGGATGAAGCCCCCCAGCAACATATTGTTACCAAATAATTAATTAAAAAAAGCTTTGGCTGAGGCTCAATTTCTTTCGTAATTGAGTTGTGAAAGAAAAATTTAAAAAACAGAAAAACCCCAACAAAATGTATTAGAAGTTAAAAGGTAAGAAAACATCAATAATTTTGTACACATAAATTTATGAAGAGTTACTCACCAGTAACAGACGGATCTTTTGAAGCTTATCTTTCTCAGTTTTGTACTGCTGTTCTATAATCTTATTAGGCTCCTGAAATTTAAGAACCCAAAACGATTGCGAATTACAGTAGCATAAGAGCTGCAGTGCAAAACCATGCAGACTAGGTTGATTTTCTGTATCTGTCTACTTTCCATTTAATGGCTCCCACAATAATGCCACCATGTGCTCTTATATTTTTTCTTAAACAATGATTCATAATCTGCATTAAAAACCTGACATCTTTTACTGTAAATGCATTTTACTGGCTTTTAAGCCTTTCATGTTTCAGTTGTTAAGGTTTGTCAATAATTTTTCCACTGTTTTACAACAGTCACACTTTAAGACATATATTGGAAGATTGCCCATACTCGTCTGAATGCTTATACCCTGATTCAGTAGGGGAGTTAAGGACTAACATGGTCCAGGACATAATATAAACCCTCTGACATGTATTGTAGATTTCTTGGATTGCGGACTTAAATTTTTAAGCAAGAAAAAGATTATCTTTAAGATTTAGGTTTACATTATACTTTTTTATTCTGTGTTCAGAAGAACAGCATGAAAATCTTGTTTTCTACCTGTAACCTACCTCATCTCAGAGGCATTAATATATCAAATGCTTACACACTGAAAATATAAGTCATTCTAGCTTTTCCTTTTCTGTGCATTATTTGTTGGCATCAGGCTTGATGCACTTGGTGTTAAAGCCTGATTTCTGACAGTTACTCATGGCAGGCAATGTACTGAGCCACTGAAAACTTGTGATTTCATCTTTCAAACTAATCCAAATTTTAAGAAAAAAAGAAAAAAGAAATCAACCAAAATAAATGTGCATTCTGAGGAAGACCTGCTTTTGTCAGGGATATGCACTGCTCTTAACACAATATCCAGAGATTTTCTTATCTGGTACTAAAAAGAAGTTAAAGACATAAAAGCATGTCTAAGTTAGCCCATGGATTCTGCAAGAACAACAAAGAACACTACAGCTATTTTTGGTCTACTGTATTTCTATGATTATTAGCCTGAACTGTAGCTTTACCAGTGGGGAGGGGGAAGAGAATTTTTCAGAGAATGCAACAGATACTTAAATGCTTACAAGAATGCCCTGAAAGTAAGTAGGGCCTGAATCAGCATTTTAAAGCACAAACTGAAAATAAAATCTTAAAACATTTGTTATTACCTGTTCCTCCTCATTTTCCACTGCCTCAGCTTTCAAATTCTCAATGCTTTGTTGAAGTCTCTCCATTTCTTCCTTTAAAACAAGAAAAAAAAAAAGTTTCTTTTAACAAGACCTATCCTCTTAACAGGGGAGAGCAGGAAGCTTGACAACATATACCTCTAATGAGCCGATCCGTACTTTATATTTGAATTTAAGATTAAACAGCATTCCCTGCTTAAGTGTAAGGCATCCATTATTACTCATTTATATGAAACTGTCTGCTGCTATCACAGGAACAGATTTATTTTTTAGCTGGATCTAGTATATTTGCAAGTAAGACAACTAATGAGTCACATGGAAAAAGGAAATGAAAAAGCAAAGAAATATTATAGTAGCATCAGGATGACATGGGACTGTAACATATGGCATTTGTACAAAATGAACAAGCCTAAAGTTACTTGCAAGTTCCCATTACAAACTTGCAGTTTCCATTACAATCTTTTAGTACTTTTCAAAGTAGTATGTATGGGAAAATAAGGTTCCTATGATCAGTCTATGCCTCTGGGCACTATTTCTTTTTAATTCTTTGCATTCTATTGAATCCCACCCACTACTGTTCAAATAGAAGAAAATGAAAACAATTCTGTCTGATCATGTTTCCAGGCAGTCCATAAACACAGCAGTAAACAGGGCAGCAAAGCATAGTAATTAAGTGGTAAAAATGAAATGTGCTCTGAAAACTGCAATAGCTTCATCTCAGTCTGGTCTCTTTTTGTGGGTTGCTCCAAAGCTCGGGGCCTTCACAAAGCCCTCCTCTTTGGCAGACTACCTCTCCTCAGGTCACTGTTGTCTGCATTATCCAAGAAAAGACACTGTTGTCTGCATTATCCAAGAAAAGACAAACTATTTTAGGTGTGAATCGTACTGGTGGGTATTTAGCACAGCACAGCCCAACCTCCAACTTCAATTTTAATGCTCTCTGCAAACCCACCCCAAGTTGCTCTCAGCAGGATGGTAATGGGAACAAGAAAAGCCACAGCTGTGACCAGTATATGGCTGATATATTCTATGTCTATGAACTGTCCTGTATTAAAAAAATCCAGGCACAGCGGAACATTGAAGGCCACACTAATTCAGATGCCTTAGCACCCTTTGTTATACCTCCCTGTCTCACTCAGGGCAGGGATAAGTCCTGATAAATATGGTTCAATCCTTGCTGCACACCAGTCTTGTTGCAGATACTGCAGAACTGAGCAACTGTTCATAGATCTGCTGCAAATCAAGCTGGTGGCAGAATTCAATATAAACCTAGAACTACCAGTAAATGTGGGAAGGGGACAGGGACAGATGACAGACAGGGACACAACAAGACAACAAATGAGGAAGAAGTATCATGCTTATTTACAAAGTTTTAAATGAATTCTTACTTAAGAAACTAAAACTTACCCTACAATGTGCTTTGAACTCTTGCTCCTGGCTTTTTAGGTTTTCATTCATGGCCACAAGTGCTCGCAGACTCTGTAATATGCTAAATTTGAAGACCCAGTAAACCACATTAGATTTTCAATTTCTAATTTAAATAGATGGCAAACTAAAAGACATTAGAACAAGCCTAGTTCTAAACAAATTTCCAATAAAACTTGTGTAAATTAAAAACCCAAATATCACCACTGATAAATCAAGGCAAAAAACAAAAATGTAGTATTACACTGAGTATTTTGATGGTTTTCTGGACTCATTACTGTGGAAGTTTTGAGAGGGACTCATGTTTAGCGTATGTCAGATGAAGCCTTCAAATATGAAGAAAAGAAGTAGATGAGGCTTTCCTGATTTATCAACTGTGTCTAGGGTTCTTCTGCTTTAAACACCTACAATTATTTCCAACTACAGATCAACACTTCTCATTCCAACTGAATACTATGGTAATACTTTACTGTCTTTGGAAAACAAACTGGAAACTATTTAATTTCTAAATTGTGGTTATTTGTTTAAATTGACAAAGCAAGAAACATTGAATGATTAATTTTCAAACCATCAATTTTCAGAATTTCAAAGGTCACAAAAGAAGTAACTTACCTAGAATCTGCTTGGGATTCTATTGTTTCTATAGCTGCCAATTCCTTGTCCAGCTTTTCACTGTAACTCTTAACCTAAGGGTTGCAATTAATAATACACTGAAATACACTTCGACATGAAATGCTTCATGGTACTTAAGTTTTGTCAAATGTCTTCTCTACTTAATACATCCCTCTACACACAAAGCTTCTCAAAAATGATTCAGCTAGAATTAGTACACAGAGAAATAATGAAAAATTACCTCTGTTAATGTCTTTTTTGCTTCAGTGCATTTTGCCTGCAGATCACTACATTTAGCTTGCAACTATATGAAAGAGAAAAAAAAAATCATGCTAATTACACCTGTAATGGAGAACAGCAGTATCTGACCTGTTAATAATAGGTTAAACATCAAACACACTGACTTCTCTTGTCATCTACTCTGAGAGCATTTGATTGCAAGAACTCTGATTGAATATTTAATTAATAACAGCAATCATTTTCAATCTGACCTTCTAGATGTCTGAATGCCAATGGAATGGTAACTTACTGGATAAAATCTCTGCTAAATTTCAATGTTATTTAGCCTGGTTACACTGATCTAGTTTCATACCAAGCTAAGAAGGTAGCCCCATTCATTACTTCTCTAGATAAGTTAGGGTGATTTGAGACTTGCATAGAAGTGCTGTGGCACCATACCACAGCCATGTCCATATCAATTAGGAAAGCTCATTTATGTTTTTCTTTTGTGTAACTATGGAAAGTCTAGTAAGAAGGCAGTTAGTAAAATGTCACTGCATATTTCACTTGTCAAATAACTTACAGAGATCAGTACTAGAAGATCCTTTTGATTTAAATGTCCTTATTTAAGATAACATTGCAAATAGTAACAATAAAAAAATGGGACATGGATTGAAAGTGGAGCAGAAGTGCTGCAAAAAAAGAAATGCATGTTTAGCTTCCTGTTCCACTTCTTTTCATGCTGGTTTAGTTTGCTGTTCACAACACAGAGATTTGACTCAACACTTGTTACTTTCTACGTCTGAATTATGAAAAGAGAGCTTTTTCCATATTTTTCACCAGTAATTGAAAATGTAAATTTAAGCCTGCAGTTCATGTCTCACAAAGATTAAGGAACATTCGTTATAAGAACTCTTGCTGACATTTACTGCAATACTGAAGCCAGAACTTCACAATCATTTCCTAAAAAGGGTATCTTGATTACCATCAAGTTCAAAAACCAACAAAAAAAACAACCAAAAAAAAACCACCCACAAACAAACCCAAATGCCAGCTAGGAGTTTTTTGCTTTACTAAAGTGATAAAAGGATTCTATGTCTTGTAGCTGTCAGTATTTCTTTTCCCTTCTGATACCACACAGCACTGACACTGTTATGTAGAGGAAATGAGCAACACAGAATTAAAGGGTCAATTACGGATTCTGATGCAGTATGTTTTCATCAGATTCTGCAAGCTAAAGATGGCATCACACTGATTACAGCAGTACGCATAATTAAAAGCGACATTTCATTAATGGCATAGCTTTCCCACTTGTACCTTCCTGGGGTTAAATGGCAATAGCCTAAGGTTGAAATACAGGAAGGGTGGCTCTTGCTCTTCAAATTCAAGAGCCTTCCACCCCTCTAAAACAAATATGAAGATGTGAAACAAGCAGTGACTGTGCAAAAACACCCCCAAACAAGAAAAAAACAAAACAAAACAAAACACCTTAGTGAGAAAGGATGGCTCATATAAAGGGCAGGAAGTGACAGAAATAATCTGTGGCATATGTCAGTGAACTTGCTAACAAGTCAAATGGAGATACTCTGCTTTTATCCAAGAAAGGTATGGAAAACAAAAGAAATGCTAGCCCTCTTCTCACATACAAGGCTATATAATTCTCTAATGTAAACACAGCCACACTGTCTTCGTAATAAATGTGCAAGCAAGACATTCAGAAATGCTGAAATTAATGTTCAGCATGACAAATTGATGGTACAGAAGACAGCTTGCAAATCTTTTCTAGATGGCAAAACCTTTGTGATCAACTACAATTATCAATGTTTTCTTTTTTATTACACACACAATACTTACCTCTTCCAAGAGTTTGTTTTTTTGCAAAATCTGCTTATTCAGAGATGCCACCTTCCTTCTGTGTTGTTGCGCTGCTCCAAGCCTTTCTGGTCGCTCCTCAGCAGAAAGCTCAGATTGCTAAAACAAACAATAACACCAGCCTGATGGACCTCACACCATTACTCTTTACTTCTTCAGTAGCTCAGGAAATGTCAAACTGGGACATATCTGTGATATTCCTAATCAAGAGCTGTGTCCCACTATACAGCAGAAAGAATGACTTACCACTTTGTCTCACACCAAGATAAGTAAGTGGCTGAACAACTGAATTACATCCCAAAGGTGACAGGTAAAATAAGCTAAAAGTAAAGTCAGGTGCCCTGGGTGAGGTGGGAAATACTACAGTAAGCTAGAAGAAATACATTTTTCACATGAGCATTACAGTTAAAGCTGGTACAGTCAGTTCTTAAACGGAACAAATACAAATATGTCAAAAAAAAAAAAAAACGGCCTTAAACAGTGCTATTTACTGAACTTGTATCAGATGGGGGTATATTATACCATACCCCAATTAGTAGATCTAGAACTTAAAAAATTGTGTATTTAGATTTTGAAATACTGGTTTGGATGTATCTTTATGCTGTATGAAAATTACATACTCAGCATGGTAGGTACATTTACGACTATAAGTGGTTTCTTGTTTTTTTGGTGTGCATATGTGTACTGTTGACACCAGTCTTTGAAAACTACTCAATCCAGCATGCATTGCCAAGAAAGTGTCTCATAAAACATAATGAAGACAACCATCTGGACCATGTTCTCTCTGAATTGTGAAAGGAAAGCTGCAGAAGCCTTCATTACTAGGAATAGCATTCATAATAGAAATTGTGTACTTGTGGTAAACAAAAGAATAATTCAAAATCAGTGATAGATAAATGTCTATGTGATTATTTCCCTAAACACTGTTCATATCTTTTGGAAATCCTCACTTAAATACATTCATATGTTTTGATAATTTGCTTCATGTACCCAGACTTCTTTTTCCCACTTAATCCATTTTCCAGTATTTTGCTAAGAAAAATGGTTAATTTGCAAGTACTTCAGGTGCTAATTTGCAAAGTCTGTCAAAGACTTCAATACAAAGTGCTTTTTGAATTTTTACCAAATGTTGACAAACACTACAATGTATAATTGGCAAAAAATGGTACAAGAAGAATACTCCTCACTCATACCTGGTCCTGGTATCCACTCGAGGCAGACAGGTAAGCAGATGCTTCCTTAACAGCTTAATTTTAAATGAAAATAAGAGGCAAAACCTGTCTTCATCTTCTCCATTTTCTGTGTTATTCATATGGAAGAACAGCTTATTGACTTGTTATACTTTTATATCCACAGAAAGAAAAGACCAATTCTGACCTCTTAAACCAGAAATTCACAAACTTCCTTCATATACATTAGGAAAGGAAAAATGCCTCTCAGCAGCACCTGTTAACACCGAACTGTTCAACGAATAACACTCAGATGTACTTACTCCTCTCATTATTTAGCTAAATCATGTTCCCTCATCATGTCATGCAATCTAAGACCCCATCTTGCTCAACATACATTTTGCCTACCTAATACTCATACCATGCAAATCAGTAAAACTGGAAATGCAAGAGAAACATCAGCTAAAACAGCTCAAGATTGATCTTGCAAGAATAGTTAAAATCCATACAGTACAGGTTTGGTATAAAGAAAATGCCGTGTCTTAAGAAATAGACTGTCACAGCTTGACACAGCTTCACGTTTGAAAATGGGAAATAACCATCACTGTAATACAGAGGTTTCTGCGAAAATAAAGATCCTTATGGTCTGCAAACGAAAAAGCTAGGGTTAAGCCTCATACAGTCAAAGTGGTATAAGGATTTCCTCTGCAGTGACACTACAGCTTTAAAGTTACTGAGGAACTGGGTTCCAATTTGTGCAGAAAAACACATCTTTCAGAGAAGGAAGAAAACACAAATTATAGAAGCTACTTTGTTTTTGAAAATACTGTTGTCACTTGGTCTCTTACTAGACTGAAACAACAGCTGCCTTTTGAACATAATGTAGGAAAGCTGCAGCTAAGCACCAGTGTATGACTGTTTAAGATTATTAATTTGATACTCTATCTCAAAACGTGACAAAAAGGGATACATGGATGCAACTTTGTTAGCATACACTATCCCCACCACCAAAAGGTGTAGACTCACTTCTGCATTCTTCTGCATTCCCTGCAACTGCTCAGTTGCCCTAAAAAGATATATCTCATTCAATTAAACAAGATAAATTCTATCATGGGAAATGGGGATATTACTGCTTAAGTTAAAACAGTACATATTGATTATGCATGAAGATTACTTATCTATGTCAGCTCAAAAACTGCTAGCTAAAAAAATGTCTAATTCTAGACTTAACAATCCTGCCTCCCACTGTTCACATGTAAAAGTTTTAAATGGGAAGGAGGAAGGAAATATAGCAATTAATGTTATTCTTTGTAATCAGATTCTCTCACACATATTAGTGCCATAAACTTTCCTATAATTAAAGAAAAAGAATTCAATCATTACCAAACGTCACATTCTTAAAAACAAACTACAACTGAAAACTAATGAGTCTGTGTACAAGAACACAAACTTTGTAGCAGTAAATAATTTTGTTTACATGTTCAAGCACCTCCTACTAGCAAACAGATTTCAGAGGTTTAGATCTGTATCTAACTCCACCGTGGTTTAAGCCCATCTGTAACTCAGAACCATGCAGACGCTCTCCCACTCCAACCCCCCTCCTCCCCCCCACCGCTCCTGGAGGGATAGGGAGAAGAATCAAAAGAATGTAACTCCCATGGGTTGAGATAAGAACAGTCCAGTAACTAAGGTATAACAAAACCACTGCTGCTGCCACCAGTAATAATAATGATAAGGGAAATAACAAGGGAAGAGAATATAACCGCTCACAACCCACCGATCAATACCTAGCCCAATCTGAGCAGTGATCTAACCCTTCTAGGTAACTGCCCCCAGTTTATATAGTGGGCATGATGTGCAGTGGTATAGAATAACTCTGGTAGTTTGGGTCAACTGTCCTGTCTCTGCTTCCTCCCAGCTTCCCTTCCTCCCTAGCAGAGCAAGAGACCCAGAAAGTCCTTGGTCAGAGTAAACATTACTAAGCAGCAACTAAAAACATCAGTGCTATCAGCGCTGCTCCCAGGCTGAAAGTCAAAAAACACAGCACTGCACCAGCTACTAAGAAGGAGAAAAATGACTGCTACTGTTGAACCCAGGACATTGTCTCAACTGGAAGTCCACTGTCTGAAGCCCACTGGGAAAAATACAATCTCCAGCCTTGGAACAGCTCATATGTGTTTTCAGTAAAATCCCTTGTAAATCTTTCTAGTCATTTCAATGTAATTTGCTGACACCTCTCCTTGCCTTTTTCTAGAGGCTCAGGAACCCTCTGCATTTCACTTTAGCATTGAGGATTTCCAAACAAAAAAAAAAAATAAAAAAAAATAAAAAATAAAAAAAAAAAATATCCAATTCAGTGTTTTCCTTGAAAGAGAACCCCTAACCACATTATATGATTGAAATGCTTATTATATGCTACTTCAGTTGGCTGTGAAGGGTGCACAGAATCCTCCACTGTAGGATTCTAGAAGCCCAAAAACATTCTGAGTTAACTTCCTAAAACAGATGCAACTCACAAACTACATTTAAAACTGTTGAAGAGGATCCTCCTTCAGACATTTTTGAAGGGGGTAATTTTGAGACAGCACTTCTTCACTTTTAGCACTCTCTCATTTTACTTTTCCCCCTATTCTACTCCTAGCAAAACCACCTGTTATATATGACTATACTTGTAAATTTTCTAAAACAATAAAATCAAAACTACTTTGAATAACTGGCCTTAGAAAGCTGGCGATGAATAGACAGATAAAAGCCATGTTAATTTTCTGCCAGTATTTTCCAGAAGTGAGGTACAACCAAAATCTTCCTCCCAGTTTACCCAGCAAGTTAACATAGCAGCAGAAAGAAAAGACAAATGCAGAAAACTGAATGCATTGATCTTCTGCATAGGTGCCACCTTGTAAGGAAGGTCTTGGCACACGGCAACATCAGATCAAGAATTTTCTTTGCCAGCTATCTTCACTGGGGAATTATGAAGACTCTAGTAGACAAATAAGCACTGCTGTGTTCTTCACACTATGTATAGTTACAAGGGCTTAAACCAATTGGAACTCTGTATACAGAAACACTGCCGACACTTTAATAAACTGATAAACATCCTTAACTCTTTTTTCCAGGTATATGTATAAACACGATTTTTTTTGTTGGTCACACCTAATAGATCTGAAAAGCAATATATTCTTGGTTTGACATGAATCAGTTCTTATTTTCCAGAGTATTAATCATTCTTCTACTATAACAGCCAAGGTCCTGCTGCCTTCTCTAAGAACAGAAGAAATGTAACATTGAAATATGACCCTTGGGCTTCTGTTCTTCCAATCCCTTTTAATAAAGAAAGACCAAGAATTTGCGATAGACTAAGTTGAATTATAGGGTTTATCTCCCAAATGGGAAAGCTCCATATCTCATTTGTCAACAAGAACAAAGAAATATGAGGAGACTATTCGACAAATACGAGCGACCTATAACTCATACCTGGCAGTGATGTATTGTATGTATTAATTGTTTGAAGAGCAAGATTTTCTTTTCACATTACTGTAAAAACAACCACAGCTGAACACAATAAACGGAGCTAATTGCCTTGGATTCTAAAAGCAACAAAGCTTTGGTTTTAATACTAAATTCAGAACTAGAGACCCAGGGCATGACAGAGAATTGGAGCCCAGGATAAGCAAGATCCCAGAGTCTGAAAATCGCAGTGGAGAAAGCCTAGATTTTTCTCTGAGCAGGACTACAGAACTTCTATGCTTAATACTGAACACTTTAAAATGCATTAAGTGTAGGTCTCTTATTTGAAGAGGTATCAACCCAGGCCCTTCTTTACTCATTAAAACATTTAATCAGGTGTTAAAAAATCAAACACAATCCAGGAACAGGTATTAACACACAAAAGCTTGTGAACGTTTAAATCTCATGGTAATACTTTCCTGAATCCTTCCTGTACTATCTACAGCATATTTGAAACTGTGTGGTTTCAAGAAAATCATGGAAATTAAGTTCAAAACTTAAGGCCTAAATTAACAAACTATCAAACACAACTTGGTAAACCAAACACAATCAGGTAACACACTTACCTTTTCAGCATATTCTGACACTATTTGCTTGATCTCATCTGACTGGAGTCCAACAATCTGGCCAACTGTGCTTGCTGTCAATTTGCCCTGCATTCGTGAGAGGAAAACATTTGGAATGTTACAACTGCTTGTGCTTTTTACATGGCAATTTCCCCAAGCTCCAATTTTAATAGAAATGTACAAAACCTTCGCACTGGGTAATATCCTCTAGCCATAAAAGACTCTGAAACATTCCACCTCAAGAAAACTTCACTGATGGAAATTGGAAATTTCTCATTTACAACCTTTTTGCAAACTTGAATTCAGATTTTCAAAGACCTACCTAATTCTATTCTGTACACTGAATTTTTTCATGTGCAGTAATAAAACTATTAGACCACATTTGGAACAAAACTATGACAATACAGATGTGTGAAAGAATATACCTTCAAATTGGATGCATGTACAAAAACTATCTTCAAGCAAAACTGAATTCTACAGTGGCATTCAGTAGAAAGCATCTCAGCAACTTTGATACTAGACTAATTACTACCTTTCCTTCTGCGACTTCAGCATAAACAGAAACAATGATGCACAACTGAATTTCTTGCCAGTCCTCTCAGCCAGGTTCCATTATATCATTAACTACAACCGATTAAGAAAGCAAGATAAATGTACAGTATTTTCAGTGTTTTAGACTAATGGTTGTGTTTGTAAATATTTATCAGGTGTTCTGAAAAACACAAAGAAATGAAAACAATTTTTCTTCACTCTTTCCAGTAAAACGATTACTCCTGCTGCTATCTTCACAAGATAAATAAAGTTAAGATCATACTGCATCTTGGGTAGCTGCAAAGCAGTATCTTTCCCCTGAAATTCTCCTTGCAGAAACCATTTTAAAGACACACTTATTTATATTGCTTTATTTCAAGGTAAAAGATTAAATCATTAGCCTCTTAAAAATTACTCTCCCCCTAATTCAATCATTTTTTCGTGAACACCCTTCATGATAACTTAAACACTGTCATTCCAAGATTTCAGACAAATAACTAACCCGATTTTAGGAATAATTGGCATAATCAACCATAATGTAAACAAAGCTTTATCAGTTCTAAGTGTTGTTTACCTCTTCTGTTGCCATTGCAGCCATTCCAGTCATCAGGGTTTTTATGCGAAGCTAGGGTAAAATATGAGGGATTA
>JASSUY010036310.1:38306-53845 GCA_032466535.1 Forpus xanthops
TACCTCTTCTGTTGCCATTGCAGCCATTCCAGTCATCAGGGTTTTTATGCGAAGCTAGGGTAAAATATGAGGGATTATTTTTTGTCATTTAACTTACTTCTGCTTAGTGAAAAGGACACATATACACAATTAGTATCATATAATATGCATATTTTATTGTAGGTAATGGCAGAGTAAGTCTATGAAAGAAGAGGTGAATGAAGTTACCAAATTTAAGGAAAATTTCTTTTAGTATTAAAAGTTCAGAGTATTCAGCTCCCACTGTCAACTAAAACCTGGCTTTTTAAAACCACTCCGATTCCAATGGAAAAACATTGATTTTGACATTAAACATCAACAAACATCTAATTTTGTGCATCAATTTCAGGTTCCATATTCTCCTCTAAGTCAAAATTCTCACTTCAGCAAAGCTTAGAGATTTTCTCTCTTTAGAGAAGGACTGTGCAGTGATAACTGATGCCCTCCCCCACATTAGTAACATCAATGCCCACTATCTATGTAGCAGACCTCTTCAGCAGCTTGAAGATCATCTTCATCACAAGGCTCAGCTTTTCCTGCTGCTGCAAGCCCTGGAGGTACCACAATTTTTTTATCTTCAGCCTTTTAAAGAAGAATTAAGAAAATATTATATCTAGTTGCAGTAAAGTATTAAGGAGGACAGCAAGGAGAAATTTGCAACATAGATGTTCTGTTTTTATGAACACATTTCAGCTGGAACATCCTCACACTCCAATTCATGCTAACTGAAATGTAACCCTCATTGATTTTACAAGAACTCCAGCTGTTCAAGCTGGGTATCTAGCTTAATCTGGGCACATCTGGGGCAATGATCCTTTACTCCACAGCCTTCTGAGAGCAACCAACCTCACAAGACAATTACCTACCCCAGAATATAGAAGAAAGTGGTTGGATATTTTTCATAAAACATATTTTCTAATCGCATCACAAACATACAACATCAAGTGTTAAATTGCCCAGTTCAGTGAGAAGACTAATAAGAAGGGGCGACAGACAAATTTCTAGGTCACTCTAATGCAACACCAACCTGAATAATCTTCCACGTCTGCCTTACCAGAGATTTAACTTATGCAGCAAGCATGATGACTGTCTAATATACAACATTGCAAAGTCAGTAATGCTTTTGAAGAAAATGAAATTAACTCTATAAAAAAAAAAATCTAACTCTATTAACTCTATATGACTGCAGTCTGGCAATTACTTTGAGGAGGAAAAGGTATGCCTAGATTGGAAAAACATCTCAATTTCTAAAATCTAAATGCTAGATTTGATTGCGGACTATTGAGATAACAAAGAAGTGCAATGTCAATATACTCAACGTACTGCTGGGTCCATAACCCACTTAATGCATTTCTTCACTCTCTCTGTCTGTAATAAAAATTTGTAGCTAAAGTAATATCTGCACTGAAACAATAAAACTGCAAATACTCTGACAAGGACATTTTATGATTCCATAATCATCAAAAGCACAGTAAGGATGTTGCTTTTCAAGAGACACTATGATTTATTTATGGCATGCTATCATGTTTCTCTATCACATTAAATAACATATTATGTAATAAAAGCCTACAAAATTTCTTACCAAGCTGAATAGTTCTTTGAAAAGAAAAGGAAAAACTCTTTAATGATCACATCATGGAACCTTTAGTTAAAAGTTACACATTAAGAAGACATGATATGTCACTACCTCACATTAAAAAACAGAACCAAACAAAGCACCTAAACTCCCTTCCTCACAAATAAAAAATTTGCAAAATGTGATGTTTAATTACAAATGAAAGAAACCCTTTCAAAAAGGACGGTAAATTGCACCTTTCACGGCATGTAGATTTTCAGTTCCAGTTTACCATTTTTAAGAGATGGCAGTAATAGAAGCTGTAGCTGGTTGTTGTATTCCTTTAAGATCTTACAGTAATCAACACTTCAGCAAGAACACAATTCTTCCCACAATTTGAGTATTTAAAAATAGTGTATTTTTTACCTGTTCTGTTTTTCCTGCTTGTCTGCTAAATCCATATCTCCTAAAAGGATAATAACAAAATGAAAGACTGTGTTTTTACAATGCATTAAGTTTCTATCAATTTTCAACATAAGAAATAAACCAAGAGCCAGGTTCACGTTAGTTTTAGATGCTTCAAATAAACTATATAAGCAGGTATGAAGCATGTCTGCAGAAAAAATTTAGCTCCATCTACTCTTTCCATTATGATTTCCAAATCTAGAATTTCATGTTGCCCTATAATGCTCATGAAAAGAAAACACAACGCTCTCCTTTCTATTTGGAAGTTATTTCTGAGCTACTATTAGTATATACAACTGAATTCTGGAAAGGCCTCAGAAAATTGTCAATACAATCTCTACTCCCAAAAAATCATTCACGCTTGCGTGCTTTGACAAACCCACAATTTCATTCTGAGGCATGGCATTCAGAGCTTTAAATACATATGCAAATAGACTTGTTTACTTTTTTTTTTTTAGGAGAGAAAAAAATTATCATTTGAGCTATGTTGCTATTTCAGAAATATTACCTTAAATAAAAGAAAGGGCAGAAAGAAATTTTAGATATGAGCGATCATCTTAGGTATTATGAAGCACTAAAGCCATCATCAACACAGACGTGAAAAGAAGTGACGTTCCTGACTAACTTACAGCTATAACTGTAGCTCTTATTTGTCCAATTCTTTAACTACTGCAGAAAAGGAGTCATTTGGATGATAACAGAGAGGCAGCCTAGAGGGAAAAAAAAAATCCTCTCCTCATGATTTTCTGTGATTGCAGTCTACATGCAGTAAAACAAAGACTCACTTCAGCCATTTTAATTCTAAAAATTTTCAACTCTATTCTTAAAACTAACAAACATTTAGGATTTTCCTTTTTCAGCAGAATTCTTGCTCCCCTAACAGTGTTGAAAAGTGGATAGTAATCCCCACAGGTTTCTGAGTGTATCTTGGAGTCCTTGTACTCTTGGTAACTTATTAGTAGGTTCACAGTAGACATCCTATCACCTTCCCCAAGAGTTTCCTTCTCTACCAAAACACGTGAAGTGGATATTTGTGTATATCACTACTGTGGTTTTCTCAGATGTTCTTTATTTTTTCTGATCACAAGTTTTATGCTTTGAGAATTCATTAAGAAATCAATACAAGAACACATTTATATCCAGCAATTATTTTCTTCCACTTCCATCCAATTTATGTTAAGCTTTTCATATCACATAAACAATTGCATGGTCTTTCAATAAATCTTGTCCTTCGTATCACAAATTTCAATAAATGTCCTTCAAACATCAAATACCTCTTCTCCTTTGCTCTTCTGCTAGGGCTCTGAAATACCATCAAGGTCACCTCCAAAAATACTGACTCAAAGAGGTATTTTCATTCCCCAAAGCTCACAATTTCTTGGTCATCTCATTAATCAAAACGACTTCTCATGTGTGTGTACTAATGCACACCATACAATGGAAGAGTGTTCCCTTGTACTTTCAATGCCTCCTACTTTTCTGTTCTTATTTCCTCTCTCTTTGCTTCAGCTCTCCATCATTCATTATCTTTTTTTTATACTAGAAACCTACCTTTTTTTCTAGAAAACATTTTAACTTGGGTCTCAACTGTTCCACAGTACCTAAAGCTAAAGCACTTGTAAGAATCTATAAAAAAATCTTTATTTATATTTTCAACCTACATAGTGATTTCAAGTTTTGCTTTAAAAAAAGAACAAAAAAAATCCCTATAACAATAACAACAAAACAAACAAGCAAAAAAAAAAAAAAAAAACCCTAAAATTTACTCTAGAAAAATCATACACACAAATCCCCTTAAAGGTCATAAACCAATGTACACTTTTTTTGGTGGGAGGTGTCTGTTGAAACCAATATGGAGTAATGACAAAGAAACAGTACAAGAACTATATATAAACAGATTGTGAATACACTAGGACTTTGTTTTCCCATACCAGCTCTTTCAATTCCTACGGTGAGTAACTATGAGGCAGCAATGACCTGCTCTAAATTTACAGATTTACAGCATGTCTTCTGCTGAAGAGTCAGTTAAGAAACCCACATGCCAAGTAGAAAAATCCCTGACACCAATACCAAATTACAAATTCCCTTTTCACTGGGGAGGAAGGAATCGGACTTTAAAATGGATGAGGTAAATCAAGCCTAATTCTACTAGCATTAGAAAAATAGCAAGACTCACTTGATTGTTTTCCCACTTTCTGGGATTGCTTACAAAGAGACAACACTGACTGACAGATGCTACCTAGAAGCACCACGAATTTAAGATATTTTTTATGAAGCAAAGTATATTAAACATACCCTAAGCATAAAATCAGAACTTGAGCTCCCACTGTTAAATAGTGTACGTGAGGATTACGTAGTCCCCAGATGATTTATAAGGTAAGCAAACAAAATGTGAAACCAAAGAGAAGTCTGAAACAGTTTGATTCTCAAGTAGTAGGAAAAAAAAAACAACCCAACCAAACCAAAAAACACAATACAAATTCTATACAGATTGCTTCTAAATACACACAATACAAACCCCACAGGCAATTAAATGAAGCCTTTCACCTGCCATATTCCAGAAGTGTAGCATGAACCTTTGATTCTTCATCTAGCAGTTCTTCAGCTCCTTTCTGACGTTTGTATTTTCTCTGGGGTTTGTAAACCTCCTGAAAGACAGTGAATGAATTCAGAGCTGGTAAAAGACTTTTCTGAAATAAATGAATTGTTATCTAGAGTGACACTGCTTGCTTTCCAACTCCATATACTAACCCAAATAAACATCTTTCTCTTTTTGGAATTACATGATAAAAATCTCACTGAATTTACTTCTAAACAATTTGCTATAGGACATGTCTTTCCAGGTTTTAAAAAATTACAAATTGTTTTTTAGCAACAAACATGATTTCTTCAACCATCTCCTCCATGTTTAAAAAAAAAAAAAGAGAAAAATAACATAATCACTATCTATTCAATATCTATGATTTAGCTGATAATGCCAGTGTCTGTAAATGCTATCGCCTTTACAAGCTAATAATGATTTGTAATCTCTGATTAGATAACTAAATGTAATTATTACTTACTCAATGATCACAGGCTACAATGGAATTAAAACAATTGCAATTTAAGAACAAAATATCTTAAGATATTTGGTATTAAAATAATTTGCTATCACGGTACGCCAAAGTGACCTCACAGCTGGAAAAAAAAAAAAAAGATCCACAAGCATTATTTTATGCTGATAGAGCTACTTCAAATTTAAAACCAAAATGGAAACAAAAATAAAAGAGCTGTTATCCTGACTGTTAACACAGATACAACTGTTACAGCACTGTAAATACAGTCTATATTAAAGTACCTTTTTATTACCTCCTTCCATATAGGTCAACTGTGCCACTATAAAAAGTCTATATAACAACATTAGAAAAACTATTCTAACTGAGGCACAAAAAAACCAAAGCTAAACAAAAACCAATCATCAATCCCTTCTCTCTCATGGGAGCTTTTGCCAGATGAGAACTTGGAACCAAGATAACATTTACTTTGACTAGAATTATTTTTGCTGCTTGTTTGGTGAAAGATTAGGGTGCAGCAAGTTTGCAATGCAACATTTCTGTTGCTGGAACTAAGACTTTGTGTTTGACTAAAGTCTAGTATTTACTGCTACACTGCTAGTATGGATATTGAAAAAAATCTAAACAAGAACCTGTGACCTCAAAGATTTTTTTTTTGTACTCCAATGCTTATTTTTTTAAAAGTATTCCCCTTAATCAATTAAATTACATTTTCTCTTCTCCCTTACCACAGCAGAAGAAAACATCATCACCACCAAATAATGAGCATCAAAAAGGCACATGATGCTCTCTTCTGATCTGTTCCTCATTCATATATTTTAAATACATGAATTTTAAATAGATGAATTTAAAATATGCTTAAATACATGTAATATAAATTTGAAAATATATTTTTAAATTCATCTATTTTAAATACATGAATTTAAATGTACGACTCCTTTGAGGGCCAGAATGTTTAGGAGAAATACATTATAAAAGCCAAAACTGAAACTGAAGTTTGGTCTTTCCACATACACATTTAAATTCAGAAAATTATATGCACACAGCACAAAAGGTTCAATGCAAGAAACTGCAAAGATTCTAAAAGAAAATAAAAAAGATTTTTTGCTTGAACTGACTTCTTGCATAAACACGAACTATTATTTTCAACAAGCAATTCCTACACCATAACATTGTCAAAATAGCTTTCAATCTTTTCAAAGGTATGTAATCCCAAAGTAATAAGTGAAAATAGATAGTACTCCTTGGCAAGTACCTCCTGAATTTGTTAGTTAGCTTTTGCAATTTTTACTTTATATTTGATCTCAATTTTTGTCATCTTTGTTTCCAGGTGTTAAATCTTGCTACAGTTTTGACTGTCAAACAAAGAAAACTTTTTACGATCAAGAATCTTGCAGTCAATGTACTTTCACACCTACAGAAAAGCAATGTAAGTTATAAAAATAATTATAGCTCTTATGATGGCATTCTATATTATGTCTGTGCTGTACAAAGTGTAGACATCATACCATAAATATTAGTCTTGGCATCAGATAATTGAGTAGTTGAACAAGACCCCTGCAAAACAATCTCAATCCACTAATCAGTCACCTTTCAGCAGCTATAGTTCCTTTTCCAATATCATTACTAATATTTAATAATCCCTTTTCTAACCTTTCAGCCTGACCATGACCATAAATCTCACTGTATTGTCCCCTTGAGGAGAGAAGGACAGGCCCTTAAACCAGTTATAATAATGAATTCAGGCAACAGAGTAATCTTTCAAACTTGGTGGTCCTCTTTTAGGAAAGTGGATTTCTCTTTCGATTGCAATGCATAATAATATAAAAGTGACCTGCAAGACAGCCTTCAATAGCTGCCACCTTCTTCCAGTTCCTATGGATAGGCTGGAAAGCTTTGCAACTTCTCCCTGAAAATTCACTTTTTATGTTCTCCTAGACTGCACTCCTGCCTTAATGCCATAAGAGATCTCATGAACTAATTTGCCATTAACAAGATCAGGTGCCAGCTGTAGTTATAATAATAACAACAGATATAATTATGACAGAGCTCATGTTTAAGAAAGACATGTTTGTCTAGCAGTACCCTGAGTAATGATGTCAAAACAACAAACAGAACTTTATCTACCATGAAGATGCACCTAAAAACTAGAGATCTGTGAGCCAGAGGAAAACACAGGATACACCTTTATCAACCATGAAGATAGATCAAAACTCAGGAGAGCAGCCATTATGCTCAAAGGCAGGAGAGGAGAGCTATTCAGAGTTATTTAGACAGGGTAGCCAATTGGTACAAAATACTATCAAACTTTTAAGATTGTATCTTGTTTTCCTCACTTTCCATTATCTGTTTCATTACTGGACCCTGAAAATGGAACTATTCCCTTAGTTGCAGAACACATATCCACTCAAGGACCACAACCTATAAATTTTAAGGTAACAGCCCTTATATAATGAGCAAGTGAAAACCAATTCACTAGCTTCAACCAGCAAAGAAACACATGATTTAGCATACATGTACCTGCTTCATCGTTGCCACATCATTCTCTTCAAGCACTAAAAAGCAATCCCAGAAAACATGCAGAAAGATACGTAAAGGAAGCCCAACTAAGCATCACAGGACTTTAGACAAGCCATCTGAATGAACCCGACGTTTACTAGGTAACTGCACACTGAAAGCGGATTGCATTCCTTCTTTTCAGACAAGTTCTCACAAATAAATGCATTAATAAAACAGAATTAACTTAAATCCCCAAATTATTGGAACATTAAAACAAAGCCTTGAAACAACCTCTGTTTCTCAGCAAAGGGATCTCTTCATCACTGTTAATCAAGTATCTTCTATATTTTTTTTAAATTACACAAAAAATTCTAGGTACTGATGTCTCACAGCAGCTTTGTTATTACTTTGTCTCTTCAGTTACAAGGTTGGTATCAGCCACTTGGACAGAATCCTTAGAGCTAGTTAAAGACAATGCATGTAGAAAATGGACATTTTAATTACTTCAAAAATTAGGACAATTATTCTGAAAGCTGAAAATAAGCAGATGCTCAATGAATTTCAAGTGCTAATTAATCCAACACACATTTAGAATTTGCTTTCTTACATGGATTTGTATTCTTTCTCAATTTAAAGGGTTATAAAGGTACACAGACAAAACAATAGTAGCTATTCACAAGGGGAGCCAACTTGTAAAACGGAAAACAGATCTCACTAGAAAGACAAAAATTGCTGGCTGGAGCAAAAGACTCTCTATATATCTGCTAATAATAAAAAAAAAAAAACAACAAAAAACAACCAAACCATAGGGAACACCACTCAGAGACTGTAATTGAAAATTTCAAAGCAAGAGTAATTATACAAATAACTTAACAAGGGTTATCACCTGGAGACTTTCATAGCAATGTTTTTTTCTATAAACATACACTGTAACTCAACCACATATTAGGCTCAACGGCAGTCAGGTCATTAACATGGAAAACCAGCTACATCCAAAATACGACGTTAGAGTGAGACACCTTGTCTGGTCCATTACGCTAATTATCATACAGCTTCTTATATTGGCACTTAACATCTAGTCCATGGATTAAGAGTTCACAGTGTCTAGCTAGTGCTACCTAAAGTCACAGAACCACAGAATGGTTCAAGTTGGAAAGGATCAAAGGAGGTCAACTAGTCCGACCTCCCTGCTCAAGCCAGGTCACCTAGAGCACATTGTTCAGGATCAGGTCCAGACAGCTCTTGTGTATCTCCAGGGAAGGAGACCCCACAACCTTTCTAGGTAACTTATTTCAACACTCAATCACCCTCACAGTTCAGGTGGAACCTCAAGTTTCATTTTATACTTACTGCCTCTTGTCCTGTTGCTTGGCACCACAAAGATGAGTCTGGCCTCATCCTCTTGACACCTTCTCTTAGGATACTTACACACATTGTGTGCAAGTATCTGTACACACTGAGCCTTCTCTTCTCTGGGCTGAGCATGCCCAGCTCCCTCAGCCTTTCCTCATACAAAAGATGCTCCAGACACTTATTCATTCTAGTAGCTCTTCACTGGAGTGGCTCCAGGAGCTCCTCGTCTCTGCTGCACTGGGGAGCCCAGAACTGGATGCAGTACTCCAGATGAGGCCACACCAGGACTGAGCAGAGAGGGAGGATTACCTCACTTGACCTGCTGGCAGTGCTCTATGCAGCCCAGGGTACCATTGACTTTCATGCACAAGGGAACACTGCCAGCTCAGGTAGCATCGACTTTCTCAGAAGAGTGGGGTTTCCTATCTACTGAATACCCTTGGAAGTACCCAATTCAAAACATAACAAGATTTCTCATACCTTTTGAAATGATGGCCTGAGAATTTATCAAGGGCTAGCTACACATCTAAACTCAGTGATACAGTCTATGTATTTTAAATATTACTCCTTGTAGTGCTCATGAACAAGCTCCCAAAAAAAAAAAAAAAAATACAAAACGTCTACTCAAGATTTAGAGGAAATGCATCTGAAGAGGTAGAACATCTCCCACATATTAGGGAATCACAAGAGGTGATACCACATTTCCCAACCAACATGTGCTATTTGATATTAATTTCCACTGCTAATTACAAGGAGTAAAAATGAAAAGTGCTGAAATGCACATATTTTAATTGAGATCATTGCCATTCTGTTAAAGACAAACAGTCCCACTGCTGATAGGTTCATAACAAACAGTCTGCTGAGGGTTTAACAGTTTCTAAGCCACCTCATGACTTTCCCTTGATAGCATGGAACTCTACATTCTCTCTGCAGAGTGTTGATACAGATTACATATTCATAGAGTGCACACCTAAAAGGTTTTCTGATATGCTGGTATTTGAGACCTGTTTTAAATATGAAGCTTGATATGTAACTTAACTGAGACGTCCTCATGAGAAAACCCAGGACTGGCTGCATTAAAAAGAATTTACCACCATGATTCTAGTTTCTTGAGCATAAAAATCTAAAATACTTACAAATATATCAGTGACAGATTTGATAGCCTTCTCTTTTCTTTGCATAAATTCATCATCCTGCAAGACATTAAGGGAAGTGATTCAAAATATCAGGAAGAGAGATTAAATCTCAGGTACTGTAATGAGTTGAGCAAACTAAATTGCCAAATAGCTTCTAACCAAATTATCTGGTGAAATGTTAGCGATTTCCTCTAACACAGAAATTTATTTACTTCCCTCATCATACCGGTGGTAGATCTTTAAAACTGTATCCAGAAATACAGTCTTTCTGTTCTCTGCTTATAAAGTACCTGACACAAATGCAATCCCAGCCCACTACTGAGGTCTCAAATAATTTCTACACTGTGATGAAATGAACTTAGGATGGACTTAAAGTGGAACAGAAAAATTTCCCCCACTGTTATTTCAGTTTCTAATCATTGGAAACAATAAAAAAACCTAAACAACATTATCTAAACCACTCAAAGCTAATAAAATCCAGCTGCCTTTCCCAACACTTGGTACACCTACCTTTAATGCTGTTACTGAACTAGAAAAAAAAAAACAAACTTGTGTCCTAGGTGTCAAATATGGAATTGCCTTGGGATATGCATGAACAGAACTGGTGTCTTTGCACTAAAGGCACAAATCCAACCTCATTCTAGCCCTTCCCATACTCCAAGGAAACTTTCTATCATTACTTCAGAATAGTAAGAAGAGAGGATCACAACACTGTTCAAAGCATGTAATTTCAAAACAGGTAACACCTGATCACTAGAAGAAATGTTATTAAGGTATCACAAATGGTGTAAAATTATTCTTACCACTACATTTTTAGATAAAACTGTACCTATCAAACTTCTGGCAATTATATTTTACAGAGACAAATGTACTTCCTTTTAACCCAAACCTATCCCTCTCCGTCCTTCCCCAAATTCAGTTTTTGAATGAAGATTTTTAGGAACCTAGTTTTAAAGGACAAATTTTAGGGGTTTGATACAGGGAGGAAGGAGCTGACTTTGAACACTCTAAAACAAAACCCAAGTTGGAGAAAACTGACAACATCAATTCTCATTTAGTTCGATCAGCTTCTTCACAGCATACTAGGTACTTTTAAACACATTTCAGGCAACATAGCTTCAGTCACACAGCTAGGCTATATATACTGCACAGAGGTCTATATCCACTCCAGAAGCAACCTACCTGGCATGTCAGACTGACAGGAAAGTACCAAATACTGCAGAAAAACTAAGGCAACTGTAAAGCAAAAGTTAACCAGCACCTATGAACTCTCATAACATTCTGAATTTATACATGGATTCCTCTACAACTGATTATGAAAACAATAGCAACAGCAGATCTGGTATATTGGGCTGATTTCAGAGCTGTGAAGCTGGTACTGCACCTAAGCATCTGACATAACAGAAACAAGAACTGGCTTAATCTTACCTCGGGAAGTCTATGAGTTTTTTGAAACTGTGATATTGAGTAAGAACGGATATAATCTCCTGTCTCTTCCCTTGTTTCTATTGCACGTTTTACCAGCCACTGGAAAAAAAATTTGTATCAATTGAAAGGGGGAGGAAGTAACAGCAGCAAACATCAAACTACTGCATAACTGGCTTTAATTTTTTTGTATGATGAGAGCTAGAGGCACATTTTAAGCACACAAACAAGAACATTTCTTTGTAAATACGGCAATTCAGATATCTACTTCTAACAAGTGCTTCAGTATTAGCTATTTCATAAATTTCATATTTGCTCTTCTTCTATGTACTAAAAAGTTCAATAGAGCAATCAGATAAAGCGTAAATTAAGAAATCACCTTTTTTCTTATAACCAGTTTTATATTTAAAACTCTAAATACCCTTCATCTTGCTGAACGATAGCAAACCATACAAACCTCAATGAGCCATACTGTTCACACAACAGGATTCAATAGTCCAAAGAAGAACAAACTGCCTTCCTTTATAAACTCATTAGAGCAGAGCTTGGTACTGCTCCCAGAAACCACTTTTCTGAATATCATTTTTAAATAGTGTAATGCAAAATCACTTATTTTGTTGCATGATTTCCCCTTTTTTAGCTTGCACTGTAACTTCTCATATACTGACTTGCTTTTGCATTCTAATCATTTTTGTTCTAGTAAGTATGGAAAGAAAATTCTATTGTGAATTCCAACTATTAGGAATTCTTAGTTGACAAATTTATTTATAAACAAAAACATACAAAATTTTATCAAGCATAACCAAGATTCGCTGGAATTTTGCCAAATGAATTACTGTAATCTAAGTATTTTTTGGAATGAGTTTATTGAAAATACAAAGAAAAATTAAGAGTATCTGAGGAATAGAAATGGATGTGGGCCAGTTTAAACAGTATTCTTTTAGTCTGCATCTTTAAGAAAGGAAAAAAAACGTAAGATACACCCGCAAAAAAGAACAAAAAAAAAAAACACACAAAAAAACACAAACCAAAAACCCACAACCCTGAAGTGCCCTCCCAAAAATCTGAGTTGCATAAAACTTACATTCTAAGACATCTACTACTTAAGCTAAAAGTATATTTTTAAAAAGTACATTTCAGCATACTAAGTAGTTATATAAGCTATAGTATTATTACTTGTTAAACATTAATATAACAAAATAATGTAATTATGAAAATACAGAGTGATACATAATATGGAAAAATATACAGTAGGAATGTTAACCTGCTTACTTTTTCTTTTCATCTATACCATGGAATAGCCAGCATACCCCACAACTAACTGGACCAGGAGTTCTGTTGTACCAGCCTGCACAACATACATCCTCTTCCACATTCAAAAAACCCCTCAAAACTACTGTACTTTAAAAGCTACTTATCTTGTACTCCTAATGAGCAGGCTATACTGCATAAAGAAGAAACCTCTCAGCTCTAGGAAGCATTTAATTTACAGCACATATACAAAAATGTGCCTGCATGCATACAGGGCTCAACAGTCACAGAACGCTTGAGTCTGGAAAGGACCACTGTAGGTCATCCAGTCCAACCTCCCTGCCCAAGCAGGGCTACCTAGAGCACATTGCTGAGGATCACATCCAGACAGCTCTTCAATATATCAAAGGAAGGAGACTCCACCACCTCTGTGGGCAACTCATTCCAATCATCCTTCTCTACTCCAAAGAAGGCCTTGGGAGCATACTTTAAAACAACAGATATTCCAGATGGCTTTTATATAGTCTGTGGGCTGTGTTAGTAATCCTCCTACAAAGCAAGCTTGAACTGTTCACAGAACCCACCTCTATCAGTCTGAGTGGGAGGAGACGGGCTGAAGCTCTATTGGAATTTGAAGCAATTAGAGGTTGAACAGAAAATGTTTCTTGGCTGTCAGTGCCAGGACCCAACACTGAACCTGTCTTATATCACTCATCCATTATACTCTGACATAAGACAACATCTGGAACATGATCTCATCTCATTAATCTTGGCTGTATACCAGGTAGAAGACAATATAGCTAGGTTACATGCATTTCTATGATTCTTTTTTTTCTATTAGAGATCACTTACTGTTTCCAAAAACTATGGCTCCACCATGAAAATACATATATTTAAACCTATGAAATGTTCAAGAATAACCATGCTCATATAAGAAAAAAAGACTTCTTCTGACATTTATACCACCACACAAAAAAGCCACAAAAGATTCAAGTACATTTAAAATAATGCTGGAGAAGATAAATCTTGTGGGCTGTTGACAGCCCATGCAGGAGGTCACATATGAACCCCTGGAAAGCAAGGGGAAGATGATGGTAATGAGAGATGAAAATGCAGGCTAGTAACTAACAAAACACATCGCAACAAGTCTGTGTACATACTTTTCTCCGGGAATACAAGCAGAATTTACTAGTAAGAACAGCGCCATTTTTGGCTGCTGAAATCCTTTTTAGTGTGCATACATTTTTTAAATTTTATATATATATATATTTTTTTTTTTTTAAGTTCTGCTAGTCTATGGCAGTGAGCCAGCTCAATCTAATTTCTTCCGGCAGGGAAGGATTCATCTAAATTCCTCCCATCATGTTCACCAGTCTAGCTTGTACGGTGCAAGAGCTTTTGGGACACAATGACAGGTAGATGAAAGATTCTGTACTATCTGGGGGGTGATTCAAGATTTACAGATAGTAAGTGAAATTTTGATTTTAACAAGAAATTGAGTAAAATGTCATTATCAAATACATAAATCCTACACGGTCAGTCTATTATAGCTCTTCTGTAGTCTTTTTCAGAACACAGTATACTAGTGACACCAACAAGTTTTCTTGAACACCTCTCAGGGTTGGGATGAATAAGGAACTAACAGTATCTGAAGCAGGCAGAACTTCACAGGGACCTGTCAGAAACCCACAGTTTCTAAAATCAATCCTCTACATACAAAAAAAATTATGACACACCAAGTATTCTCAAGATACCACATGTAACTGGAATACAGTACATGTTAGCTTAAATCTTAATAAAATGGAGAACTATGAACATGCATATGGTCAGTTCATGGTGCTCAACTAACACACAGTAACAGGATCACATCATAAAATCATAGAACAGTAAGGGCTGGAAAGGATCTTAAGAACATCTTGTTCCACAACCCCCCTGCCATGGGCAAGGACATCACACACAAACCATCTCACCCAAGACTCCATCCAACTTGGCCTTGAACACTGCCAGGGATGGAGAACTCACAGCTTCCTTCATTAATTCTGTTCACTGGCACTGTTCCAGTCCTTCACTACCCTTACAGTAACCTAAACTTCCCCTGCTTAAGTTTGAACCCATTACCCCTTCTCCTGTCACTATAGAACCTAATGAAGAGCTCCTCTCCAGCATTCTCGTAGGCTCCCTTCAAATACAGGAAGGCTGCTATGAGGTCTTCAAGCAGCCTTCTCTTCTCCAGGCTGAACAGTCCCAACCTTCTCACCCTGTCTTCATATGGGAGGTCCTCCAGCCTCCTTATCATTAGGTTTGGAAAGGACCTTAAGATCATCTAGCACCAATCTCCCTACCAAGGGCAGGGACACCTCACACTAAACCATGTCACCCAAGACTCTGTCCAATCCAGCCTTGAACACCACCAGCGAGAGAGCATTCACAACTTCCCTGGGAAACCCATTCTAGTGCCTCACCACACTCACAGTAAAGAATTTCTTCCTCAGATCCAATCTAAAATTCCACTGTTCAAGTTTGAACTTGTTACCCCTTGTCCTATCACAACAGTCCCTCATGAAGAGACCCTCCCCAGCATCCCTATAGGCCCCCTTCAGATACTAGAAAGCTGTTATGAGGTCTCCACGCAGCCTTTTCTTCTCCAGGCTGAACAGCCCCAACTCTCTCATCCTATCTTCATAGGGGAGATGCTCCAGTCTCCTCGTCATCCTCGTGGTCCTCCTCTGGACTTGTTCCAACAGTTCCATGTCCTTTTTATGTTGAGGACACCAGAACTGCACA
>JASSUY010036311.1:0-10677 GCA_032466535.1 Forpus xanthops
CTGTGGCTGCCCCATCCCTGGCAGTGCTCAAGGCCAGGTTGGACAAGAGGGGCTTGGAGCAAGCTGCTCTAGTGGAAGGTGTCCCTGCCATGGCAGGGGTTGGAACTGGATGAGCTTTGACATCCTTTCAAACCCAAACCAATCTGGGATTCTGTGCTTGGGAATGAGGAATCAGTGAAAGCCTTTGCCAGGGCTGGTATTAAATTGGTTTATTGGACTGTACAAAGACTTACATCAGGTGCTTGCAAGGAAAAGTGCTGCTCCGGCTGCCAGGAGCCCCAAACAGGCTCCCTCCTGCGCTCTGCACTGCCTGCACTGCACCCCTGACCCAGGGGTGCTGGAGATGACACCAGGACAGCACTGAGCACCGCAGCACCTTGGCTTTTGTGCTCCAAACCTCACTGCAGCCGTGTCTCCTCGGCTCTGCCCTGCTCTCCCTCTCCATCTTGTGTTCTGCTGCTCTCCGCCGGTAGCAGTTCATTCAGTTCATTCGCCTCCTCCTCTGTGCACCACTGCTTTTGTTCCTCTTCTCTCCCAAAGAACCTGACCTTTGGTTTATATCGCTGCTTCCTCTTACTGACTACACACAGCTGTTGCCCTTCCCCTGTCTCCCTACCCCTTCCCTTAATGCTTAAATCCTGCAGAAAGCTGGATGCGCATCCCTTTGCTTTCCCCTGCATCCTTATGCAAGCGGCCCAGGAGATGCTCAGGGGCATCAAGGTGCAGGTTTGGGAAGGGATGAATACACAGCATTGCACCCACAATAAAGCAGGGATGTCAGGAAACTCCCGTTCATGTTTTCCTATTGTTTTGTGTGTTCCTGGCAGAGGAGAGTTTCTGTGTGGAATTAAGCACTGTTAGAAGACTATGTCTATGTCTGTATAGATAGATGCAAAGAACTGGCAGCTATGAAGCTGCTTTCCCAAGGTGGATACTCAGTGTGTCTATTACTGGCTATCACAGCCGCTGGCACATCCATCCCAACCCTGTCTTACAGCCAGAAGGGAAGAATGAGCCATTGTTTCCTGCCTTGTGCCTGCTGGGAATTGGAGTCCCTTCCTGGAGCTTGTCACCCGTGTCCCTTGTGCCGAGTGGCCTTGCCCCAAACGTAGCTGGAATTTTCCATAGGCACCACAAAACACAGCTGCTTCCCCCCTTCCCAACGCTGCCTTTTGGGATGTGTGGCTGCTGGCAGCCATGCCACGCTCTGCTTCACCCACTGGATTAGGAGCCTCTAAGTGCTGCAGTAAGAGTTGATATCCAACTAGGGTCCAAAATTAGGTGGGTCCATCCTGTAGTGATGGGAAACCTCTCTGATGTCGCTATAGACCATAGGGTGTAGAAACCATATTATAGATGTTTAATTTATAGCTGAGGATGAGCTGAGCTATGTAAATGTGCATCAGAGATGCAAAGGGAGGGTAAGCCTGTCCTTGCAATGGATTATGTCCCAAATCCTTCCTTAAACTCAGCTCTCACTGGATGCCACTGGTTGCCGCTGGCTGGTAAGCAGCTAACTGGGTTTTTAATCTTTTTTATCCCCTAAATGCTATTTCCTTTGTTTCTGCCCTCCTTTTTGTTGTTCTTTTAGAAGTATTTTCCTTGTTATAGTAGTATTTTCCTCCTGTCTCTTATGGGGTGACTTCTAGGCTTCGAACTGCAGGCCCCATAACACAGTGGGGCACTAAGTCAGAGCTGAGAGTCTGGGTTCCCTCTGTGAAATCATTCCCTGGATCAGGAATAAGGCACAAAACTGGTCTCTAGAGAAAGTCCCAGCAAGTTGGGGCTGTTCAGACTGGAGAAGAGAAGGCTGTGTGAAGACATCAGCAGCCTTCCAGTGTCTGATGGGGGCCTATAGGGATGCTGGGGAGGGACTCTTCATGAGGGACTGTAGTGATAGGACATGGGGTAATGGGTTCAAACTGAAACAGGGGAAGTTTAGATTGGATATAAGGAAGAAGTTCTTTACTGTAAGGGTGGTGAGGCACTGGAATGTGTTGCCCAGGGAAGTTGTGAATGCTCCATTGCTGGTGGTGTTCAAGGCCGGGTTGGACAGAGCCTTGGATGCCATGGTTTAGTGTGAGATGTCCGTGCCCATGGCAGGGGGGATGGAACTGAATGATCTTAAGGTCCTTTCCAACCCAAACTGTTCTGATTCTATGATTCTAAGTGCTGAGGTTCACAGCTTCATGAGGTTTATTTGTCTCAGGAATTGGGTGTTTCATAGAAATGGGGGGCTCTGCATCAAAATATGGTTTTCAGTAAGATGTAGTGGAGCAAAGTGATACATGGGATCGTGGGAGTCTGGGACAGGCAGAATGAGCGCCTTTGATTGTGCTTGCCATTAATGCACACTGATGAAACAGACTGGGGCTCCATCCTGCAAGCCACCATCTCCTCCTGCTGAATCCCATTTGAAGTCCCCAGCTGCCACACAGGTACCCAGACATGTCTGTTCTTCATCCCTCCTTTTAGCTGCAATCAATCCTGCCCCTCCCAATGCAGAACTGATTCCTATAATGCATTACCTGCTTTGTCTCCTGTAACTGATGGGGCTTTCACCAGCTCTCTTGGGCAGCACTCAGAAAGGCAAAGAGGTTTTTAGTCTGGCTGCTCTTCCTGATGCTTTGCAGCAAGTCCCTGGCTTGCTTTTATTGCCACTCAGGCATCTTTCATTGTGCCAGCCTAAATAATTCATCTCCTTTTCTTTGCTGTTTTATTTGCTCTCTGTGTGGTTTTGCAGTTCATTCTTACTCCTCAACTATTCCTTAACGTAGCTGCATACATTTCACTGTCGCAAATACAGGTTTCCCTAGCTTTGGGCTGGAGTGATGTTTTACAAATGAGCTATCAAAGGCTACATTGTAAAGTTAACCAGTAGTGCAATACCTTATGTGTAAAATTAATACTAGGAGCAATGACTGTGTAAATGGCCACATATCATTACATCTGGCAAGAGAAGACCCTGTTGTCACAGCATCCATTAACTCGGATTTCAGGGGATGCTACAGCCTTTAATGCCTTGATTGCCACGTGTCAAGGCTTCAGAGGCCATAAGCAGCCTGTGGGATTGACTTTGTGACCCCTAACAGGTCATCGTGGTCCACTTCCACCAAATTACACATTGTTTTTGCTCTGCTGCTTTGCGTGTACTCAGTTTGATTAATGGGATGCCCTGAAGGAGACTGGGATCAGGCTGTTAACCCCATCCCAGGCATCGCCTCTGAAGTCATAGAATGGTTTGGGTTTGAAAGGACCTTAAGGTCATCCAGTTCCAACTCCCTGCCATAGGCAGGGATGCCTCACATTAGACCATGTCACCCAAAGCTCTGTCCAGCCCTGAACTAGTATAAGCTTTGTTTTGTTACCACATAGAGGGTTTTCTCCAGTTCCTCAATGAGGGTGTTGAACAGAACAAGGCATAACACATCTCTTTGGTTCTTCATAAAACCCCTGTCTCAAGGTAGATTATTTGTAACAGGAATGATCTAAGTTATTGGTTTTTATCTGAAAAAGTAACCAGAAATACCCTGTGAAAACTTGTCTTCATAGATGTGTGTCTTGAGGAAAGCTCCATGTCTCTGTGAAAGCCATCTGAACGTATTTATAACATCACCGTTTCCATTACACTGCAGTTTTGGGGCTGGAAAGCATAGACTACAGCCATACCCCTTTTCTGAGTGTTAAGTAGGCAGTAATATATGAGCTATTTCTTAATGTTTTACTTACATTGCCAAATGGTGACTGATGATTTTTGGGGAGTGATTACTTGTACTGTGTCCTTTTTCCAGGCTGAGCAAATCAGGCACCCAGTGAAACTGCATCTACAGGGATTTATTTATGAGTTAGTTAAAGTGCTTTCCATAGACTCCCAGACTGCTTTGGGTTTGAAAGGAGCTTAAAGCTCACCCAGTTCCAACCCCTGCCATGGCAGGGACACCTTCCACTAGAGCAGATTGATCCAAGCCCTGTGTCCAACCTGGCCTTGAGCACTGCTACAGATGGGGCAGCCACAGCTTCTCTGGGCATCCTGTGCCAGTGCCTCAGCACCCTCACAGGGAACAACTTCTGCCTAAGAGCTCATCTCAATCTCCCCTCTGGCAGTTAAAGCCATTCCCCTTGGCCTGTCCCTACATCCCTTGTCCAAAGCCCCTCTCCAGGGGTCTCCCCAAAGTAGGGTAGAGTAATGGGGAGCTTCTCCTCACCCAGCAGCCCAAGTCCTTCTCCTCAAGCTGCTCCATCCAGTCTCCCCCAGCCTGTGTTTGTGCTGGGATTGTCCCTACCCAGTGGCAGGACCTTGCGCTCGGCCTTGTTGAGCTCCATGAGGTTCACACGATCCCACCTCTCCATCCTGTCCAGGTCCTTCTGGATCACATGTCTTCTCTTAAATGTTACAAATGCATAAGAGAGAAAATAAGTTTAATCAGAACTGTCAGTATGTGAAACCAGCTAGGTTTTGTCTTTTTGCATGCACTTTTATACCTTCCTGCTATGTTTAAAATGACAGTCATCCCAGGTTCAAAACAATTATTTGCTCAACTAAACTCATAGGGTAAAAGGTTGTTACAGGAATGTTCTCTATGGATCTGTTGAGGGTGCTCCTGGGAGTAAAACCCAAGTTAAAAGATACAAGCCAAGGTCAGTTGAAATGCTCAGACAGCAGCTTCTATCCAGGAGTTTGACTTCCAAAAAGTCCACCACTGCTGGTTTCTCTGTTTGCATCACCTGAAAATGACTTTAAATCAACCATAACGTTTTCCCCCATTGTATTAAATACATCTGTTTTAAAAGAAAAGATGTGTTTAAATACTATTGACTCTGAAAGCACAAAGGAAATCCTGTGCTCTTCAGCCAGATTTGCTTCTTCAAGTCCCAAATTAAGGTCTTTGGCTTATCTAATGTGAATGAATTTTAAGTGCTACTTGGGGATCAGCTACACAAAAGGCTTTACTGTAATTCTCTGCTTCCAAGAACTGTGGCCCAATTCGTACTACTTTATAAGGTTGACTTTCCCCAGCTAGTGTCAAGTATATTGGTCAGTGCATTGAGGCCTGGTTGATGAGCAATCAGTACACATATGCATGCTCATTTGTGCCGTGGTTTTGGGTCTTTGGAGGTTGCCGGACTATCGGGTTCCTCTTCATGGTATGAAGCTGCAAATCTACAAGTAATGGGATAAATTAGGCAAAGCAGATGATTAACTTGTCATACTTCGATCCCGTTTCATGAACAACAGCTGGGGAATAGTTATCCTGCAGCTTTATCCATGGGCCAGGTGTTTGCATCATTAAATGTCTGATGTTTAATCCAGCGTGGGGGCAGTTGGGAGGTCTGGAAGAAAGGGAAGCTGGTGCCTTGGAAGGCTGAAATCCAGCCTGTATGGGTCTATAGACTGCAAAACAGCCCTAAGCAGAATAGACTGTTCAGGGCACGTGTGTGAGCAGCGTTCAGAGGTGGGAGAGGAGCAGAACCCACACAGAGGAGGAGTAACACCATGTCTGCCAAGCTCTGTGCTACTATGACCACAGCTCTTCCTATGCCGGAGCCAAAGCTTTGTCTAATGTCTGATGCTGTTGCTGGCAGCATAGATGTGGTCTTCAGCTTCAAGCAGTTCATGTTACTGCCCTGTTTTGTTGGCAGCCTCCCTTTTGAGACTGCAGGCAAAGAAAGCAGTTACAAGATATTTTCTTGTTCTACCCTTGACTTAGTGTACACCCTGCTCAGCAACAAGTAAACCATCATAGAATCATAGGATATGTCAAGTTGGAAGGGATCCTTCAGTGTGTTGTCAATGTTATTGTCATCCTAAATCCAAAATACAGCACTCCACCAGCCGCTAGGAAGAAAATTAACTCTGTCCAAGCTGAAACTAGGACAACCAGATTGAGATGTCTGCCTCTTATCCAAGTTGCATTGCCAGTGAGTCTTTGGATCAGAATGTACTTATAGAATCATAGAATCATAGAATAGTTTGGGCTGGAAAGGGCCTTAAGATCATCCAGTTCCAACCTCCTGCCATGGGCAGGGACACCTCTCATTAAACCATGGCACCCAAGGCTCTGTCCAACCCGGCCTTGAACACCGTCAGGGATGGAGTATTCACAGCCTCCCTGGGCAACCCATTCCAGTCCCTCACCACCCTTACAGTAAAGAATTTCTTCCTTATATCCAATCTAAACTTCCCCTGTTTCAGTTTGAACCCGTTACCCTTTGTCCTATCACTACAGTCCCTAATGAAATCCCTTCTCAGCATCCCTATAGGCCCCCTTCAGATACTGAAAGGCTGTTCTGAGGTTTCCACGCAGCCAAATGTTTGCTGTAAATTGGTTTCCTCTGTGTGTTTATCCAATTGGCTATACCCTACGAGCAGTACGAAAACACCCTGTTATATCACACACTCATCTTCCAACCTGCTGAGGACTTTCCACAAACTCTTTAGGAATTTCCCTCTTTTCGTTAAATTGGGTTGGTTCTCATTAATAAAAGAATGGTCTAATGGAAAAGAGTTTCTAAAATTATACTGTAACCTAGAATTGCAGGATTCAGCTTTCTGTGCCTGAAGAAAAAGATTCCAAGGCATTAAACTTACTTTATCAAGCATTGCACCTGACATGCTCTCATAAATTTTACATACATTTTAACTTATTTTAATATTATGCAGGCTTGGTTTAAAATATTCCCATGAAGTAACTAAAACGAAGCTGCTCAGCCATAAATTAGAGCTAAAAAAATACATGTTCCCCCCCGCCCCATCAACATTTCTTTACTTAAAATCATGCCTTGTATGTAAGTTAAATTTTCCCCTCCTGAGATACTTTGTGTAGTTTAATAGGTCTATCACAGAACTAGTGAGCTCTATTTCTGCAGGGTTAAATGCACGCCCTTCACTGTTTTAAAGTGTCTCATCTAAAAGCACACGAGCAATCCTTTCATGACAATACTTCAGCAAGGCCCAGGGCCCACACCTGAAGTTGCCATTATATTCTTATATATATAGGAACAGCCCCGTGTGTTGGCTGGGTAAATAAAGGGATGGCTGGCAGGCTTGTGACAATGCCTTTAGCAGCACAACATGGTCATAAAACCCCAAGGATACCCCTTTGGTCGTGACATCAATTTGGCCAGTATGACCATGCAGCAGGTAACACCATCATTGACAACTCATCACAAAGCCCCATTTCTGAAGGCATTTCAAAGGCAGAGCTAAATTACACAAACATTTGCCTATCTAGACATAACAGGACTGTTATGAAATACTGTCAGCTTGTTGCCATTTACCCTGAACACACGCTGCATGTGTCTGTCGGGCCATACTTGGGCAGCTCTGTAGCACGCACCCTGTCCCAGACACTGCAGTGATTATGTCTGAATGCTCCTTATCTGATTGAAAAGCCGACAATGCCGCACATCTGTGCTCACGAGGCTCTGCTGCTGCATTGCCATGCCAGTATTTATTTTGCTTCTCCAAGTTAGTTTTCCTTGAGAAGCAGCAGGGGCCTTCTTCAATGAACTGAAAAATGCGTATTGTATGAGGGTCTGTGGAGGGTTTGTGCTGGAGTTCAGTGGGCAAACGTGAGCCGGGGGATGACATTTCAGTTAAACATTTGGTTTACATCTTTATATGCCAAAAATATTAATGTCTTGACTTTAGCAAAGGAATTCAGCACACTATAGTCTTGTTTTTTTTCCTTTAAATGAAGTAATTATAGCCAAAACATTCTGTGGATATTTATTCTTCCTTCTCAAAGGTGGAGTTTTGCACACGAACATTTGGTTTTCGGGGCTGAATTGTCAGTAGCTGCTCACTTGACACTTCCCTGTTAGTTTGCATTGGAAACCACCAGTAGTTTCTTTTCTTGTGTTTATTGTGTTACCCTCAGAGCTTTGATCAAGACATTTGGGATAACAGCAAATCTACTGAAATGCCTATTTGGTAGATTTGAAGGGAAAATGAAGAACGTGGTTTGTGTCAAAGGATCTGTGAAGACAGTTCAGGTAATTGAGAAGCGGAAGGGTATATATGGAAGTACAGCTGAATGTCCTCTTCACATCTAATTGCATCAGGAATTCTACATTAACATGCAAGTCCTGTCCAAAGGGAAAAAAATAAAAAGCTTATTTTTAGGTAGAAGCCCTCAGTGGGCAGTAAATTACCCATAATATCCCCCAAACTAGCAATTAGCCCTGTTTGCTGACTACCTGAATTGTTTCACAGTAGTTCAGCACAGGCTTACCCGTTATCACCATACTTATCATCAGAGATGCAGCATTTGGTTCCCGCAGAGCCACATACTCTGTGCCTAAGGTCAGCCATAATAACAAATATGTTTTATTTGCTTCTTTTGGCCCTTCAGAACTGTTTTCTCAGGTTTTAGTGTATGAGGAGAGCTGATGCTGCCATGCAGCTTAAATGGCAAGGATCTGAAAATAGGAAGCGATTCACAAGTGTGAGTATACTATGGAATTAGTGAATGTGAGTGATTTCTGTTGATTCCCCTGTTAGGAGATAGCCTTAAGCATCTGCTCTGAGAGAAAAGAGCTTTCTACCAATTTCTAGGGTTTCCTCTTCAGAAGTTCTGACACTGGAAGCCGTTTTTCAACATGAGCCTGGAACTGAGCAGTGTAAAACTGGAAAATATGGAAACAAAAACCTATGGAAATCTATTCCTTAAGGCTTCTGAGCAGTTTTCATACCCCTGAATACAAATGCTTTGACAAAATAGTAACTCAGGTTTGAAAACAAAAGCTATATTGCCTGCTTTGGCAGTAGAAATGGTCATAGGCCTATGCGTACACAAATACAAGCATATGTATCCTAACAGCATTGTTTTCCCTGAATAGGCCTTGGTTTTAAAGAAAGAAAACTGAGAGTGAATTAAGCATTGAAACAGAATGCAGAAATGTTTGGACCTGAAGCACTGAAGTTTTGATTTTAAGCACTGTGCACACCTTTCTGAGTAATGCTCTACTTTACACATTATTTCACAGGCAAAATCCAACTGAATTAACACACACCTACCATCACCATTTAAATCCCATTTTCCAAACAGGTTCTGTGTGCCATTGAACTGATATGGACCTGCAACTCTGTCTTGATCTGAAAAAGGTCTGAAGACAGAGCAGGAATTCACGCTGAAGAGGAGCATTTGACAACTGCTGTGAGTTTGCAAAAGCACTCCAAGAAGCAGAAAATGGGAAGATTGCCTTTGTCTGGCTCTGGCTGAAATGCCTCAGCTTCTTGTTTCACAAGCAGGAACATCAGCTCTGTGAACAGACAAACTGCCTACTCTGTGCAGCCAAGAGAGGCTCTCAAAAGAGCAAACCATCTGTTAAAGGGTAAGCCATAACTCTGACTCTTTTTGCTCTTGTAGGGACAGATTAATGTAAAGCACAGTGCATGGCTACAGGTTGGTATAAGGAAACAGGCCTACCTCATAGCAGCCTTCCAGTACCTGAAGGGAGGCTACAGGGATGCTGGGGAGGGACTATTCATTAGGTTGTAGTGATAGGACAACGGGTAATGGGTTCACACTTAAACAGGGGAAGTTAAGATTGGATATAAGGACGAAATTCTTTACTGTAAGGGTGGTGAGGCACTGGAATGGGTTGCCCAGGGAAGCTGTGAATGCTCCATCACTGGCAGTGTTCAAGGCCAGGCTGGACATAGCCTTGGGTGGCATGATTTAGTGTGAGGTGCCCCTGCCCATGGCAGAGGGGTTGGAACTAGATGATCTTAAGGTCCTTTCTGACCCTAACTATTCTAGGACTCTATGATTCTATAGAATCTGTAGAATCACATAGAATTCTACAGAATCAGAAACATTTTAACAGATGGTTTGCTCTTTTGAGAGCCTCTTTTGACTACATGGAGTAGGCAGTTTGTCTGTTCACAGAGCTGATGTTCCTGCTTGTCCATCCCCAGCATCCCTATAGGGATACTTCCAGATACTGGAAGGCTGCTATGAGATCTCCATGCAGCCTTCTCTTCTCCAGGCTGAACAGACCCAACTTTCTCAGCCTGTCTTCATACGGGAGGTGCTCCAGTCCCCTGATCATCCTCATAGCCCTCCTCTGGACTTGTTCCAGCAGTTCCATGCCCTCTTTATGTTGTGAACACCAGAACTCCACTGAATACTCCAAGTGAGGTCTCATAAGAGAGAGAGGCAGGGCCAGCATCACCTCCCTTGACCTGCTGGTCACACTCCTTTTGATGCAGCCCAGGATACCGTTGGCTTTCTGGGCTACAAGCGCTCACTGCAGCTGCCTCATGTTCATTTCCTCATTAACCAACACCCCCAAGTCCTTCTCCACAGGTCTGCTCTGAACCTCTTCTCTGCCCAACCTGGAGCTGTGCCTGGGATTGCCCCAACCCGGGTGTAGGACCTTGCACTTGACATGGCTAAACTTCATGAGGTTGGCATCAGCCCACCTCACAAGCATGCCCTCTGGTTGGCATTCCTTCCCTCCAGTGTATCAACTGAACCACACATCTTGGTGTCATCAGCAAACTTACTAAGGGTGCACTCCATCCCACTGTCCATGTCACTGAACAAGACCGGTCCCAACACTTATCACTGGGGGACACCACTCATTACTGCTTTCCAGCTGGACATTGAGCCATTGAGCACAACTCTTTGCATGCGGCCATCCAGCCAGTTCTTTATCCACCGAGTGGTC
>JASSUY010036311.1:10779-21253 GCA_032466535.1 Forpus xanthops
AACTAATTTGTTGTTTTCCATGTGCCTTAACATGCCTTCCAGGAGAATCTGCTCCAAGATTTTGCCAGGCACAGAGGTGAGGCTGACTGGTCTATAGTCCCCAGCCCATCCATTTTCCCCTTCTTGAAAATGGGGGTTACATTTCCCTTTTTCCAGTCATTGGTAACTTCACCTGACTGCCATGATTTTTCATATATGGCGGACAGTGGCTTAGCAACTTCATCTGCCAGATCCTTCAGGACCTGCAGATGGATTTCATCAGGTCCCATGGACTTGTATATGTTCAGGTTCCTAAAATGTTCTCGAATCAGATTCCCTCCTGCAGTGGACCCAGGGTCTTCATTCTCACTGTCCCTGCGCCGGCCTTCCAGGACTTGGATGGCGTGGTCAGAGCATTTGCCAGTGAAGACCGAGGCAAAGAAGTCACTAAGAACCTCAGCCTTCTCCAAATCCAGGGTAGCCAGCTCTCCTGAGAGCTTTCAGACGGGGCCCATGTTGTCCCTAGTCTGCCTTTTATTTGCTACGTACCTATAGAATCCCTTCCCGTTATCTTTCACATCCCTAGCCAAGTTTAATTCTATCTGGGCCTTAGCTTTCCTAACCTGGTCCCTACCTTCCTGGGCAACATCCCTGAATGCTTCCCAGGCCGCCTGTCCTCGCTTCCACCTTTTATAAGCAACTCTGTTCCTTTGAATTTTCCCCAGCAGCTCCTTATTCATCCAAGGAGGTCTCCTGGTCCTCTTGCTCTGTGATTCTATGCTGCTGGAAAACAAAGGCAAATGACACAGAGAAGACTAGGTAAAAGAATGATTCCCTTCTCAGTCAGAGTTTAAGAATGGATACGGGCAAAAGAGTCACACTGACCAATTTACTATGCTGAGAATTGCTCAAAATCACCCTGAACCCCACTGTTTCAGCAATAGTTCCTCATGCACGAATCCAGAGGCAATGAGCTCCAGCTAAGTGAGGCAGTGACCCTACTGAGATGCAAGGTGTTTGGCCATCTTCATTAGGCACTCCAGGGGAAAAAGGGAAGCTTTGGTGGGGACAGTGCCAACCTTTTCTTAGGGAAAAATAAAGTCTTTAGGTTCAATGTGAGTTCCATCATTATTAAACCAGGCATTGACTAAGAAAAATAGAAACAAGCTGTCCATAAATTCACAGTCATCCCCGTTGTGAGCATGTGCGTGCATACCTAGCCCAAGCAGGCAAAAGCAGATTGATTGAAACACAAAGTTCACCTTGTTTTCTGAGCTGAAAGCTCACGCTGTTTCTTGGCACAACAGGCATGTCAGGCCTGTAATAACCACTTGCTACCTTGCTTCAATCAGCATTAAAACCAGCACAATATTAACATCTTGGGGAAAATCCATCTGGAAATTGCTTTCTGGAGAGGTTAAAAATGAAAGGGAGAGGACGGAATACCACACCCAGTGTTTATGTCTTGATTTCACAGTAACTTTAAGGGACTTCAAACTTTTCCCTCTCCTCACCTGAAAAGGTTGATTTTCAAACATTTCCTGTTGAGGTGCAGAGCTGACTACATGTTCAGAATGATGTGGCAAAGAACAGAGGTTCTTCAGCTGAAAGAAGTAAATTACTTGGTCCGGCAAAGGTTTGCATTTGCTACTTGGTGTTACTCTGGAGGAGGCTTTTGCATTCACATCTTCCCATGATTCCCTATGCTCACTGCAGCAGGGTGGCATTACCTGGGACAAAGCCAGACCAAAAGAGGCTGTTGGGTCATAACAACCATGTGGTCAGAGCATCCCCACACAGTCATTTGGTACAACCACACACACTTGGATGTGGGAAAGAAGCTGGGTTTATGCCTTAGGGCTTTGAGGTCGGAACACAAGAGCTGAGCTTTAAAAAGACTGTGTGTAAAACGGTTACTTTCTGCTGACAGGGTAACACTGAAACTGACTTCTGTTTCCTCTTGGTGTGCTGGTATGAATATAGACTTGACTTTATTTGACAGCACCTCTTCTTTCTGTTGATACAACTAACATTATAGCTTCAGGATTTGAGGACACTTGTGCTTGGCGTGAAAAATTTGATGTAAATCCTGTTGGGGATAAGTTAATGCAATGCTAAGTAAGTAAAAGAGCCAAAAAAACCCTTTGGTTATCATTTACTCTGATTTTTTTCACCCCCTTTTTTCCTGAAGTGCTGTATTCCACCACTGATAAAGTTTGAAGACTACTAATGATATGCAACACACATGCTCTAAAATCCATGTACTCTAAGTGGCTGCTTCCCTGCACTGCTGGTTCAGGTGGGAGGTTCACTGTGAGGGCTTCTGGAGACTTTAAGCATCTCCAAAACATTGCTTAGGAGCAAGTAAATGGCTCAGGGTCTGGACACTGGATTTTCAAATTAGCGAAATACTGATTACTTTACTCTGACAAACACTTTGTTACAAAGAACAAGCATTTGGCTCTGGAGTAGTTTTAGATGGCATATTAAGACCAAACTAGGCTATAGGTATGCATTCAGTGATGCTTAAATGTAGTGCCCTGGCCTTCCTACATCCCAGCCTGTACCTGTGTGGTATTCTGGCCTGCCAAGATTCTTCATTGGCATGACAGAACAGACCTCTTTTGGCTTTGTGTCACACTGGAAAATAAACCACTGGGGCTGGTTTTGCCAGTCACCTCTTTGGGCCCGTTGGGTGCAGCTGCCTCACGGACCCAAATTTAAAGGGATTTGGGCAGGATTGATTTAGGTTCCATTTTTATTAGAGCTCTTGAGTAGGCACCAGGGTGGGCAGTCATCTGCACCAGGGTGAACATGTACTCAGGTAACTACTCCTAAAGGACCTAAGAGCATTGGACAACTAAGTAGTTAGCGGAGTGAGTAAATATCTTATAATTAAGCCTTTAATTGAGAAGTCTGTATTTGAAAGAGTAGAAACCTGCAGCTTCCATAGGAAATATTACCTGTGCATGTCGGGGCTGGGGTCGCATTCACTTTCTCCCACTAAGAGCTGTTTTAATAGGTGGAGATATAACAAGTACGGTGTACGGTGCTTGATATGGTAAGTAAGTGCACCACAACACTTAGAACATTTGCAGGAAGACGTCTGAATGACTAACACTAATAACTAGCAGGTAACTGCTTAAATGAAGAAACTCTCCAAGTCACACTCATTCAATCAGGGAAAAGAAACAGTGCCAGGGAAGCAGTGTATCTGTGCAGCACACTTTCTATCTGCAGCACAGATGCTATGGTTTACCTTTGAACTACCTATGTGGGGAGGAAAAAGTTATCCCGCCTCCATAAATGAATTTGGGAATAATTGTATCTAATGGAAAAAAAAAAAAAAACTAACAAACCCAAATTTAAAAAGTCACATCTGTCCATGGACACTGAATGGAAAGGGATGTGGAGTCTGTAACGGTGCTAATTCATTATAGATTAGTCCCGTTTTTGTTTGGCAATTGAGACTGAACACAAACAGAATTACATTCAAGGCAAGAGGAGGCCAGGCTAGATAGACAAGGCAGTCAAACTTTTGGAAAGGCAACTAGAGGGGGGACAGATCATGCTGGGATCTGTTCAGCCCTCATGAAAAGAGCACTGTAAATGTGTATTTACTTACTTATTGTACTCATTGGCTTCTTCAATAAAAGAACCAATATTATTTAAAAGCTCTGTCGTGCAGTTCTCTCCTCAAACTGCTGAAGCCTGTCCCCAAGCTTTCTGCTTGGACATGCATGGAGTTGGGTCAGTGCTGCAGTAGGAGAAGTGGGACAGAAAGAATCATATCATATATGGGACAGAGGTGGAAAGCCCTCTGCAGGGTAAGGATGCTCAAAGAAACTACTACAAGGCCTATCTTGCGTGCCAAGGTTATGGGCAGGGGTCTAGAACAGCATCAGCTGATATGGCAAAAAGTACTTTTAATTGCTTTCAAGCCACACAATGATTAATAAATGCATCTATTTTATGAATTTCTGAATTGTGTATCAATGCAAATCCACATTAATATGATTGAGGTCAATGGAGTGTCAGTAGGAGAAATAAGGGGTCAGGCAAGACCAGAGGCCAAGCACATTTAAAACTGAGGCTCCATGAGGGATTTTTTTGCATCACCCCAGTTTGTACACCCAAAGAAGCTCACTGCTCTGGCTAGAATGAGGAGGGTTTCACCTCCTTTGGAATGCTGGGGTAAACTGCCCTTATACAAAATGCGTTCAGGGTTGAGTTTTAGGCAATATTTTGTGCTGCAATAATCACACCATGACAGACAGACAACCTCTGCATGAGATAAGAGGGAAAAATCCTCTTGCGCGGGTCAGTAGAAGGAAGGAGCCTGACAGAGCTATAAATACAGGCCCAGAAGTGTGGAATCTGCTGCATTTACTGCAGCCATTGGCTGTGTTCAGTCTTTTCCCCAAACATTTCAGGTGTTTAGACAGTGAGGCAAATATATACATAGGGGAATCTCAGCTGCTCACTGTGAAGTGATTCTCTCTGATAATTGCTGTGGAGTTTTTCATACAGTTATTTTAAAAATACATAAGTGATTAGAGGGAACTGAACTGGGTCCGATTTGTTACATGTCCAGCCTCAGGTTGAGAGGTAGAAGCTGTGGAAAAGTGAGGGAAAAGGCTGATCACTTTTCCATTTGCCAGGTACAGCCAAAGAGACTCAGTGGGGCCCGATAAAGATTTCACATAACAATTTGGATGTTTTAATCAAGAAAACCTCTAGTCACCAAGCAGCTGAAGTCAGACATTTACTTTATGCAGCTGAATTCCAGAGGTGTGTGAATATATTGCAGTGCCCAGTAAAGGCAGAGAGTGATGATGAGTGCTCAGAGCATGGGACATGATAAAAGAAGAAAGAACCCTCCTGATGGCCTTGTTGTGTGATGTCTTTAAATCCTATCTCCAAAGGTGCCCTGGACAAGCTCTGCAGGGAGGGTGGTGGTGCTGAGATCTATGCACAAAATAGTTGGGTGACAGAGTGGTGAATGGCTGTCAGCAAGCGCAGTCTGGCTTTTCTTGGTTTTAAATGGGAACCCAAACTCTGAAATGATGTGCATTTCCTGTAACCAAAGGTCACCATTGGCTAGAAAGAGTTTTTGAGACTCTATCTTAAGAGCAGTATTTAACACCAGTGTTTTTACAGGAAGGTGCTGTCTGTTTGTGTGGATGCAAGTGGGAAGTCTCTTGAGGCTCATCCAGCACTGGACTAGCTGAAGTCATGCCCAGGTCAGTGCAGCCAGGATGGCCCTGATAAGACATGAAAGGAATGGATGCACAACGGCAGGGGAGTGACTGGTGATCTATTGCTAACCCAAAGAGTTTGCTTACCTTGCCAGGAAAAAGACAGCAGAAGAGATACAGAGCTTTATCTAAAGAAATGTTAAAAAGAATCTTCTCCTAAATAAAACAAACTAATTAAAATTAACATTGTGGTTCTTTTTTTTTTTTTCAACCCAAGAAAAAAGATTACTTAAAGGTTTTTTTTTTCTTGGCTGTCACTTTGGAAAACACATTCTCAGCTTGGGGATGAAGAAAACAGAACCTCCATTCTGGAGGGCTCCACTGGGGCATCCATGGCATTGGGCTGTGCCATGAGGCTGGAGTCCAGAGATGCCCGAGACCCACAGTGAGCTCAAAGGCAGTTTGCAAACAGCCACATCACTGCACAGAGGTCACTCACTACAGACACTCAGCTAATCCAGTTTCCAGGTTGGCCTGGAGTGAAGAAATGGCGCTACCACAGTCTGAAGTTGACAGCCCCTATGGCAAACCAGTCATCACATGCTTGAGTTACCAGCACAAGTGCTAGATTTAGAGTATTATGAAAATATCTGCATTCTGAAGTGCTGTGAATGATACCAAATAATTCTGAATATCTCTTTTGCCAACCTAATGAATCAAAGCAGAGCTTACCACATTATCAGCAATCACCACGGAGAAAATGGATTTCAGTGTACATAGTTTCTCTATAAATAGTGCATACCCAGCCTATTCTTTAAGTAGTGTCTGATTGCATAATAATAACAACAATAAAGAGTGAGGTGGCCGGCTTGCAAGTAGGCCTATTAAAGTATCAAGTGCACAAGGCTAGCATGCTCCTAATCGGAGGGAAGGCAGCAGGGATGTGTCCAGCTCAGCAATGCACTCCCCTTCATGGCTTTTCCTACCACCAGCAAACCATGGAGCCTGGCAAGCTTCTCCCTGAATCCTTGCATGGAAAGAGGCTCCTGGCAGAACCAAGGGCGGTGACTGCAGCACAGAGGCACAACTTAGTGGTTTGGGTGCCTTATGGCTTTGTGGGGAGGATTTTCAGTAGCTGGGAGGAGCAGACCAGTCTCTCCCCACTGCTACCACAGATATCCTTGAGAATTCATGGAGAGCAGTAGGCTGGAGGAATGTACTTTATGGGGCGGCTGGATTGTATGTTTATGGCCTGAAATAAGAGATCCCAACCGAAACCACTTTGTTGGTTTCTAATGGTGAGAGGCAGAATATGAAGCTCATATAACTCATGCTGGGGAGTGGATATGAAAAGAGAATGTGGGCAAAACCTGGGACAACCCACAGACTCAGAAGCTGTCTTGCCTTTAATTACAGCTAATGGCCTAATACCAGTAATAAACACCTTCAAACTTAATACATTCCACATTCAGCCTGTAGAAACTCCCTTTACAGAGATGGCCCAGAACAATTAAATGCTCTAAAAAACAGAATGCCAGAATGAGGCATTGCTAACAAAGAGCAGTAGCACAAAACCAGCAGAGGATGGGGTGCTCTGAATCCCTGAAGATAGTAATCTACCACCCAAAAGGAACTTCTAACAGCTAAAAGAACTAATAGAGTACTACTTTCACCCAGAAGTGAGTGGTCAAGACAGTGCCAGTATGACCAGTAGGACTCTTCCATTTGAGCATTGCTGCAGTGGAGGTCCATAGGTGGCTGGAAACACCCATCCTGTGCTGTGAGTCCATGGGCACATCTCAGTCTAGACACGGTGCTGGGAATGGGCACTTCAGGGAATAAGCCTGCTGAAGATACAGCCATTCATTCTGTCCTCAGCACTGCAGAAGAGCAACTATCCCTTGTTCAGGCCTTGGAAATAATGAGGTAAAATGGACTCAGAACTATGAAAACCTCTCCAAAGACAGGACCAGATATTTGAATATCTGATTGGGAATAAACGATGGGCAAACACAGTGTACCTTGAGAGGGGCCCTCCTCTCAGAGAGCCATGGTGAAAACTCCCTGATCACAAAAGGAGAGTGGGGAATGAAACATGAAACAGTCTGCAGGGATGCTAGTAAAAAACCAAATCATCCAAAATGCAGCTAAGGACACTGACTGCACTGAAAAAAAGGGGGTTCTGAAGGCAGGTTTCGAGGCTGCAGTCAGAGACCAGGGTTTTCCTTGCTCTCCCAACAAAGCCAGGTGAACAGTAGGACAATGTGCTGTTATTTTCATGGAAAAGGGGGAAAGAAACCACCAGACGTATTCTTAGGGTGAATGACTAAGATCAAACCTAACCATTTACTTGCTGTACTAATGCTGGTTATGACTATCAGCGTCGCACCTTGACTCCAAGACACACGGACACTCAGGTTCAGGGCAAATTTCTCTCCAAATACTCCCTAAACTTGGCTTTAGGGAGTTCAAAATAGGATTGATGCAAATTTAAGGATCTCCCCAAACACGCAGTTCAAAACATCAGGGTTCCTCAATGGCCTCATTCATGTGCTTGAAATGAAGCACGTGCTGAATGAAGGCCCACGGAACCAGGCTTCCCGGAATGCTGGGCACTGTTGGGTCAACAGACGGCTCTTTATGTTGGAAGCCTCAATACAGAACTGGTGCCCAGCTTTAGATAATCAGAATCTTATCCTTGCTACAAAGACCTTGCAAAGCACAAGTTATCGCCATGAAACCAAAAGCTGCTTTTTAAAGCGCACCCTAACTTGAGTGAACCGAGTCAAAAGTTTCTCAGTACCTTTGCCATTAATTAAAAGGAGTAAAATCTTGTGACCCTTTAATATGGAAAAATACAGCGGATGTAGCTCCCATGCCCTGGACACACTTCCATTTAGCTTGGTGCACTTCCAAAGGCCATGATCCAACAAGATACTCAAACACCTGTATAATTTCAACACACTTTAAAGAACTTCAGTGAAAGTAGGGAAAAATAAATCCTGTGAAAACACCACTTTGTTTCTTTCAAATCAGATTTTTCGGGACTCTCAAATGCAATGCATCACCTAAAATATCTCCTTCCTCATGTAGAATATTTTAATATTAAGCCAGATATTTTTATATTTCCACAAATTAAATGCAGCACGGCTGAAGGTTTGACAGAAGCTTTAATTTGCACATAAAAAGGTAGAACGATTTCAGTTTTGACAGCATAAGCTTTTGATTTGTTAATAAAGGCAATTCTTTTTCAATTGTGAACATATTCCCCAAATAAGACAATGGAGTTTGTAACAGAAAAACTCACCTTCCTGGCGTGGAGAATAAACTTTTATCCAAAGTTATGAAAGAAATTCACTTTATAAAATGAAAGGATGAACTTTCGCATTCAAGCTTTGGTAGTAACAGCACAACAACCGGAGGAAGGTGCGTGTTCCTGCCACGTTCTCCGTACCTGTTGTTATTAACATAACCTACCTTTAGGATGTTTGGATGAGGTTCAGTGCTAGAAAGTACCTGTGAAAAGTTGAACTCATGTTGGGGGCTTTCTCTGGAAACAGATTTGGTACCAATTAACACAGGGTAGTTTTGTGATGTTCTAATTAAACTGCAATCTAAGAACACTGAGATTTCAGACTCCTGTGAGGAAACCCAAGCACCACAAAGCTTTTCAACCAAGATATAACCAAAGCAAGTAGAGGCCAAGCTTTCAGACTGACTCCTCTGTGCCCATGTCACCCTTTTCCTCAAAGACCACAGAGGAGGAGAGTGTGTGCAGCTATGGAGCAGCTCAGGCAGAGCCAGCTTAAGCATGGAAAAACAATTACGATGTGGATTTCTGATCTCAGATCAAGCACATTATTCAAAGCTTTCCCCATGTGACAGCCAAAAGCTGCAGCATGGAAGTGAAGTTAAAAGTACCCAGGATCTGTTTCAGTCTATAAAAGGGTAATGAAGCACCCGTCCATGGGGCTGCCAAGTTCTCAGCTTTTACAGGCTCACAAGTACTCTGCCCTGGCACCAAAAGTTGACTAAAGCTTCTCAATGAACTGAGCCATTTGTCTAAACAGTTTGAGGTACAAAAAGCGTTGTTACTACATGCCACCACTTCTAACTCTGAGAGGAGACACTAATCCAGACCCAGTAATACATACGCAATGAGCAAATGGAGTGGATACACCTGATGTAAGATACACCAACCCACCCGCACACGACTAGAAATCTCCTGGACATCTGCAGCCATGGCATGGAGCTGTTGACTGTGTGTGCCACTGGAAAGAGGGGTTCCTTACAGATGACTGGCAGCAGTATATCCTGCTATAATACTAACTAAGCCCATGACACAGGTTGCTATCGATGTTTTACTCTAGCACACGTGGCATTTTGCAGTAACACTAGATACAGCGCTCTGAGGCTTACGGCTTCAGTCCTTCCATTTAATAACAAAGGCGCTTCAGTTTTGTAAACTTCTAAGCTCTTGCTGGAGTAAGTCAAGCAGTTCATTGTTATTTTCCAAACAGTATCCCCTCGTGCTTGTCTTTACTTGCATCTCACCACAGTTGCCTCCTAACCCAGTGTTGGGGAAGCCAGGATGAAGGTATTTTGGTCAGGTTCTCACACTACTGATGCACAGTTGCCTCGTCTCTTTCCACTTTCTCTGTGACTACACTGAGCTACGCAGAGGCAGCCATGTGGCACAACATCTCCTTTTTTATTAAATAAAGCATTTCCAGCTCCAAAGCATAGGCTTACACCAGGCAAGCCACAACCCATTAATGACAAGCAGCAGAAGTGAGAGGTCACCGGCATTAATGATAAAAAACATTTGGAGTGAGAGGAGAGGGGGAAAACAAGCATCCAGCAATTTCAATAAGATCATCACAAGTCGTCTCTGGTGCTTTTTTTTGCTGCACACTGGTTTACAGCCTCAGGAATGGCTATCTTAAACCATAACCTTCTTCAGGTGTGAGTACTAAAGATGCTGGGATCAATTGCCCTGATTTTTCAACCCCTCTACTCTGCTCTGGTGAGATCCCTCTGCCGCAGTCCTGCGTGCAGTTCTGGAGTCCCCAACAGTACAAGAAGGATGGGCTGCTGCTGGAGCAGGTCCAGAGGAGGCCATAGAGATGGTGTGAGGGCTGGAGCAGCTCTGCTCTGGAGCCAGGCTGAGAGAGCTGGGCTGGGGCAGGATGGAGAGGAGAAGGGTCCTGAAGGGGAGAGCTGAGAGCAGCTCCAGTGCATGAAGGGGCTGCAGGAAACCTGGAGAGGGGCTTTGGACAAGGGATGGAGGGACAGGA
>JASSUY010036311.1:21353-44321 GCA_032466535.1 Forpus xanthops
GCGCTGGCACAGGGTGCCCAGAGAAGCTGTGGCTGCCCCATCCCTGCAGTGTTCAAAGCCAGGTTGGACACAGGGGCCTGGGGCAACCTGCTCTAGTGGAAGGTGTCCCTGTCCATGGCAGGCGGTTGAAACTAGATCCCTTCCAACCTAACCCATTCTATTATTCTATGACAGAGACACCTATGCGTGTCTAGGGATAGCATGTTGGACACAGAGCTCCCACATATCAGAGCAAACCCAGCTTTGGAGTGGCAGGAGCAGTATTTAAAGTGCTCTCATTTCACCTCTGGATCCTATTGTTGAAACACTAAAATCATTTTTGACACAGTTTAGTGGTGCAGCCACCTCTGGGAGCAGGACTGATGCCATTGTTCTCTGTCTTAGGATAATCAGCTGTAATTCCACCATCTCCAATGGGTTCACACTGGGGAGGGCTCTCCCTTTCACAGGGTTCAGTGCTTTGGTCACGTCTGAACACAGTTCTTTAATATCACATCAATCAAGCCTTTTTTTTTAGTAACTTGGAAATGAAGTATTTCCATATATTATGCATATGAAATATAAAAACATTGATGACATATTTGGGGCCCCAAAAATTCAGAGGAGTCTTACCACACAGTGCTCTCGTTGCCAAAGTTGCATCCCAAGAGCTTTTTCCTGGCCTTGTCTCAAAGGACATGTTTCAGACTTACTCTCTCCTGCTAACACTCACCCTTCCCATGCTAGCAATGTATTTGACAACGCCAGCTTGATCTCCACCTGGCTGCCATCTCCTCCACACATCTGATCCTGCCCCGAACTCTATCCCTCTTGAAATAAATATGGGCACCACCCTGCAGACCAAGTGACCTGGAAACACTGCGCAGAGATATATGAGCAATGGAGCAACTGTGCCAAAGGAAACTCACAAATCACACACTCTGGGCAATGTGACAACTGGCAGAAAGACAAATAAAATGACTGCCTCTGTACCTTTCACAGACTCCCTCAGCCGACACCACTACAGTCTGCTGCTGAAGCATGTCTGCAGCAGCTAAACCTGCTGTTTCTCTAACAAACCTCTTGCTGCAGTCCTTCAAAGCAGGAGGAACTGGGGCAGTCAAGGTCGGGATGGTGCTGGGAGCCAAGACAACCATTTCCTACCAACTCAAAAAACACCCAAGGACAGAGAAGAAGAAGCAGGCACGGGGGATAAGGGACAGATTTCAAGTGGTCACCTTGTATTCACCTACCAGGCCAGGCCCTTCAAGCAGCACAACATGTTTAGACAGGAAGCAATCACTGCAATGCCTGAAATAAAGACCGAAACTCAGGCACGGCAGCTGATGCCCCATCATTCAAGCTGTCACAAACCACAGATGTCAACAGTATGATTTCTGCTGTCAATATCAATTTGGAAAGTACCATTGATAATGTGCCAGTACGGTTCAATAACGTTTGACTCTAGGGACTGAGCCTGCATTGAAATCCTTGCTTTTTGTTTTCCCACTTGTTTTAAGCACTTTTCCAATAGAGTCTATCTCTAGGTATGGGCTAGGCAAGCACGGTGGGCATCTGTGTCACATCAGCTCAGTGTGCCTTTGCTTTGGTGGGTTAGAAAAGAAGACTTTTTGTTGCTGTAAGCGTCTTCCTTGCTGTGAGTGGCCACAGCATTCTTTTTGGATAGATACACATCTCATGGAGATGCCAAAGTGAAGGGCAGAAGTCTGACATAAAAAGCTCAATTTAGACCCTATCAGGACCTCAGTGCAGACTCAGAACCAAGCTAGGACAATGTGGACTTGGTTTTGTGAGAAATACCTGTTTTTCAGGATTCAGGCACCTAGAAGATTCCCTTCTTCACTCTCAACCTAAAAACAGAGACAGAGCAGTTAAGGGGGAAGAGAAAAGCCATGAAAATCACAAGCTCTGTAAAAAGTTTCTTCGCAAATAAGAGTTTAACACTAAGAAGTTAGGTAAAAATGGTTGCAAAGTCTAAAATTAGTTACATTTTCAACTCAGAACATATGCCTTTATTGTCTCTGATCTCAAATATAATCCCAGGAGGCTGTGAAAAGCATGCAAATTACGGAAAGCTAATTTGCTCCAACAGCGACACCTCCCATGTAGTTGGGAGGTCTATTAGACCCGGCGTACTCTCCATTATTTGCATATTAATAGCACCTGCTGAAATACTTTGGGATTTACTTTTCCTGCCAGCAGAGGGACAAACCAACCCCCCCCAAATGATAGAAAATTCCTTTTCCTAGAGATTTGATGGACAATAAACTCTTTAGGCAGGGCTAAGAATGCCAAAGTAGTGAGAGGCGATGGGGTAGGATTGCAGATGCCATCTGTGATTTGCAGAGGACCTGGACTGCGAGTTTGCTTCAAGAAAAAAGGAAGGATGGATAAAATCCTAAACCAAAAAAGCAAACAACAAAAAAAAAAAGCTCTCTCTGGGAAGTGCTGGGTAATTTGAAATCCTTCACTTGGCTCCAGCCTGAAGAATGGAAAAGTTTAACTAAAGAAATCCAGACACTGCAGCAAGGATAAAAAAACACAACAAAAAACCCCCCTCCACATCCACAACCAGGCAAAGCAGAACCCCCCAAAGTGGACCTTGATTAAAAATCTACAAACCCTCAGGCTTTGATATTAGCCAGACCTGCAAGGCCTTGTCTCCTGCACATAAAACAAAAGCTAAATTAAAACCAGCTACAGCCTGAGATTTACTTAAGAAGCCAACTTCCAATCTGTGCTTCTGACCACTGCTTCCCGTCCTGGCCCCCTAACTAGAAAAAAAAAACCCTTGTATATATTCCTATAGCTCATCTTCTTCAGGGTGAGGGTGAAAGCAGCTTCCTTTCCACGGTAGCAAATGGAAAAAGCTCACTTTTCAGTGTAAAGCTGAGCCAGACCCCGCAGGCTGGACGTTTAACACGTGCCTCTCTCTGCAGAGTGAATTTGGGAAGCTGACCAGGGAGGCCAGGGCATTCCCTAGCACCTCTTTTTGCAATCGGTATTCCTAAAGAAGCACCAGCCGTGTACTCGTATTCCCTTCAGGAGTTACAAGGGGCCTCTATTTCTCCCTGCTTTTTCAACCCCTTGTTTCAATTTTGATTGTGCACCCTTTCAGAATAGGCACTGAAAGGTCCACTAGAGTGATTTCCTGCTGGTGTGCTGGGTTTCTGTAGTATTTAAACTACCTTCATATTCCCAAGTGAAGGATGCAATTGACTTTAAGTTAAAATGATTAAATTGTTCTCCACGTATTAAAAAAGTGGTGAAAGAGCATTTTGTGCAGGACAATGAAGCACAGAAAAGTGATGCTTTGAGCAGCCTGGCCAGTGCTCTGCTTGGAGGGTGAATCCAGAGCCTGTCCTGAGCAAGGGCAGCTTTCAGCCTGGTCAAACCTTGTGGCCACCTTCCCATGCAGCAGCAGAGCCTCCAGCTCCTTCCCTTTGCATTGTGCGACTCCAGTGTGAGAGTTGGAGAGAAGGGGTATTATTGGGAAATATATTATTGTTGGCCTCTTCCCTCTTCACCAAAGAACTCAATTTGTCTTTCAGCTTCGCACAGCCAAATGAGACCTATGAAAAACTTGGTCAATGTCAAGTATAATTACTGAAGGAGGCAATCAAACCTTACAGCAATGGGGACCCCTGAATGCTCTGGACAGGCAACTCCCACCATGGCTGTCAACAAATGCTAATTCTCATTAATGTGTATGGAACTCTTCAGTGCTGCAACAGTGGTAGCTGTTAGTATTAGCTGGTAGCTAATTAGTAATAGGTAGCAGAACTAGTTAAAGTTGCAGCACGGCAAGCAGATGCAGATTGGAGGACATAGCTCTGAGGTTCTGATGACTGTTGGTGATAACTGTCAGCATATTTTTGCATTGTCAAGAATCTCTAAATGGCTGGAAGGGAAAGAGGTTACCAGAAAGGTTCCTGAGGGGATTCAGTGGTTCAGAGCACTGAGAAGCAAAGCTCTCTCTTTATGTTTAATATAGCAACTCAAAACTGTTAAAACGTGAGTGGTGCTATCATTCTGACAAACGCAGTGCCCTATAAAAATGGGCTTGCATCCCATGTCCAGAAGAAGAGGGGAGGATCCTTCTTCTTTAACTTTTCTATGTCCAACAATCAGTTACCTGTTGTTGGCTGGTCACGGATGCTTCAGGAATGACCAGAGCAGGCACAATGCCTGGGTAGGGGAAGTGTCTTCACATCAAATACAGAGAAAACTGACCTCCAACAAACAGGACTTGGTAACCCAAAGCATCTGCCACAGCACAGCCTTTCCTGCTGGTATGATGTATCTCAGAGAGATGAAGGCACAAAGGAACCTGCCCTCTTACACACATCCTGCCCTGGGGCACAGCATGGCAGGGAGATACCTACTGCTACTGCCTGCCATGCACGTGGCTAAAAAATGCCCCAGCCTTTATGTGAAGTGTTCTTCCCATCACAGAGTGCCATGTATTTGTAATGACAGCAATAAAAATAACAATAAAAACCCGCCCTGAAAAGCAAAACCCAGGCCATTACCTATTATACCAAATGGAATTGGATGTTCCTTACCTGAAATTTCATGAGCAATTAGCAAACGGAATTATCCACAAATGCATGTATGCCCTATTATCCTTGCAGTGATTTCAGCAGCCACAACATTCCAAGCCTGCAGTTTGCTTCCAAACCACAGCTTTCTCTTCTTCCCTATTTTTAACATGAAGTTCCCGGCAGCCAGTGTTTTACCACCTGCATGCTGGGGGAGAAAAGGAAGCAAGGGGAGAGGATCAATATATACAGTATGTTTATATTCAGTGAGAGCATGTTGCAGTGGCGAGCTGTGATGTGTGTGTTTGCATTGTCTGTGAAAGGAGCCTTAGTGGCAGTGCAGCTGGAAAAATAAGGGAAGAACAGGGACTGTCTTTGGTGACAAACTTTCATCTGGTGAGTTACAATTATATGGTAGGAAATGATACCTTAGACCACAGCCAATTTGTGAATCCCAGGAAAGGCAGAAAACTGATTCTTCATCGGGGCTGCAGAACCTGATCTATAAAAATTTGGGCCTCAGCAGGAGGCTGTGTCTAAGTGTGATTTGCATTTCAATGCTTAGTCCACCACAACCTTTAAATCTTCCCGCAGCACTCTCACAATGGCAATTTCTGTTCTCAGTGTGCTCAAAATACGTATTAAAAACTAAAAAATCCTGGTACAATGGAAGTCAGTTGTTAATGGGAAAGAATGTGCCATTTATGCTCAAATTGTTTCACAAAACACTATTACATCAGAGTCTTTCACCATTTTAGCGGTGCTTGTCACTATCATTCCACTTGCACAAACACCCCAGCCCTTTCAACTTGTATCTGTCCGGACCCCACAATATGTTACATCATTTTGTTTCTCAGAAGCTTTTCTGTAGGAAGAATTCACAACAAATAAAAGCCATTTCCTTGGGAAAAAAAAAAAGACCTTGCATCTGAGTGATGGTAAAGGGAATATCGAGCAGGTCCCTTTTACAGGAGGCGCAGCAGCTCTGCCATCCTTCCCGCTGACTGATGGCACAGCTCCAACAGATCCTACATAAAGCAATCACCAGCCCTGGCAAAGATGATGCTCACGTTTCCCCCCCAAATCTTTCTGGTCAGAAGATGAACCCCGATATGGGCTGGAGATGAATGGCTGATTCATAGGAACAGGAGGGTTTCCCTGTGTTGCCGCTGAATCAAGGAGGTGAATTTGCAGAGAGAGGTAAAATCTGCTCCTAACTCCTTTAGCCAAGGAAATGTTCCATGTCAATTGCTCACAGCCTCTTAACCCTGTGTCAACAAAGCCAGGTCTTCATGCGCTTCCTGTGTGTTTGTGAAGCCAACTGAGCCAAACTCTTGGAGAGGAAGCCAGTGTGCAGAGCTGTCCATGGGCCATAGAAGATGGTAATTAATGTTCTGGCAGAGCTCAGATGCCTCTCCTTGCTGCACACGGAGCCAGGTTTTGTCCTGAGGAGCTGCATGCAGCCATAAATTCAAATTTACATTTATTTTGGCAATTTGATACCTGTTTTCCAATGTGTAGAGTTTTACTGCCACTTACTCAGATATGGCTAAAGTTAGCAACCCTTTCCAGGGACACGCTCTCCAGCTGATTGAATTTCCAGGCTCCAAACCTCAAAGCCCAAGTAAAGGGTGCAGGAGTATGTCTACCAGCAATAGAAGGACGTCAAACACATATCCTAACTGTGCCTCTAAGTTTCTTTTTGCCCTTACTGGAGTTGAAGGAGCATTCTATTGACTTCAGCAGATATACTCCTAATGAAGGATGTTTTTTCTACTCACTCATAAAGGCACTTTCATTCCTTCACTCTCGTTTGCCATGTTGGAACCCAGAGATTTGTTTTATTGCACACTGATACATGCTGGCATTTGCAAGACCGCAGCACTTCCACTGTGAACTTTCATCCAAGCTGCTCTCCTATGACAAATGGAAAGCAAATCTCCACAATGAAGGTTATGGTTTTTCTTGAACTGCACTGAGTGAAGCGCGTTGTTCTATAAGGAAGAGGCCAAGCTTTGGAGAAGTTGCTCCCATATTTGAGAACCTGTGCTTAGAGACATTTACAGGTGGCTGATTCTACAGTATAACAAGAGACTGACTCCCTGAGATTTCTGACCTGGGACATCCCAAACAACCACTTACTTTTCAACATTTGCCTTTACTCTAGTGAGCATCTTAGAGCCTGATCTGAGTATTTCAGACTGAAAAAGAAGTCTGGTACTGAAATTCCTGCTAAAAATAAACAGATAAAAACCTTCGTACAACTGCAGGATAAATAAGTTTCCTTTCCTTTGAGGACACTTCCTTGTTAAGAGCACAGCAAGCAGTCAGAAGTACAGATCTTACCAACTGCTCTTCAGCTTAACATCTCTGGCATTCAAAACATACAACTTCTGTGTTTGTACTACATTTCCCTAACAGCTTACATCGAGGCCAAACAGACAGCATTCTGCAAAGGTCTTCTAAAATAAGCTTATTTAAAAGAGCAAGGTCAATGCCCAACATATGTCAGATTCTGTGCGTAGAAATCAAAGAGTTAGGAGCAAATGGAATATGTCAGAGCTCATTGGTTTTCCATGCCAGGCTCTTTTACCAAGTTCACATTTCTGCTGCCAAAAACAGTAACAATCCCATCGTATGGACTTCAGCTTTGGAAAAGTGTCTGTACATAAGCTACTTAGCTCGATATATAAAACTAACACACAGATAAATGTGTTTATCTGGACATGCTATTTATTGTCTCCATAACTGTATTTTTCCTTTAATGGGACACATGCTGGTTTCATGCTTCAGCCCTAGGCTCTATTAAGATCAGATTAAAAGCATTAGTAATGTAGTTAATTCCATTTATAACATGCCCATCAAGAGAAAAGAGAACATTAATATATATATGGGATTTAAGACATTTTAAAATCATTCTGCTCCATTTTGATCTCTGCAAAGAAGCTCTTTTTTTAAATCAAAAAGGAAAACTTTTCTGTCTGTTCAGATAAAGTAACTCTGCCATGTCTTTTAAACCACAGCTTTCAGAATGATATTTGTGATTTCAATTAAAACACGCTATTGTCACTTTAGCCTCCCTCTTTGGTACTTTAAATTGATCCTAATGGCTTTGCCTTAAGTAATTTGCGTCCCATAGTGAATCCCTGTCACTTACAGCACCTCCCACTATTGCCCTCCCGAATAATCACTACCAGATAATCACTTCTTCCCCCTTCTCCCAACATTATTGCTTGCTTCCCCTCTGACTTTGCATGCTGGTACAGTCTGCAAAGTATTTGCTCTTTAACATCTCTAACATATGGCTTGTTGCTCTGGCACACAACAGTCAGGGATTTAAAAGAAGGATAAAAGCTGCATGAAAACGGCCAAACTGATGGCTCTACAGGTAGGCTCGCATTCTCCATGGCTGTCTTCCAGACTGCAAACAGGAGAGTGAGGAAATGAAGAGCAAGAGGGAATGAGTGGGTTGTGATTAAAATTTGTTTGGCAACATACTCACAGTTCAGGGCCTGGTAGGTGCTTCTGCAGCCCAGGTCCACTTGCTGCATGCTGCTTTCTAACAGAGCCTTGGGAGACAGAGGCTGAGATGAACCTGTTTAGGAAAGAAGAAGTTCCACTGGAGACTTCCCACTGAAAAGATGCCACCAGCAGAGCCCTGAAAGGCTTTTGTTGAAAGCTAACACCAGAGCTGCCCTCTGCCCCCTGTATCATCCTGTCCTTTAACATCACATCACTCATACACCATGGGATGCATGCGAGGATGCACAGGGAACCACAACCTTTCCCCTTCTGAGAAGAGGATTCCTTCTCCTTTGCCTTTCATGGATCTCATTATTAATTGAAGAATCATTTAGTTTGCATAATTGTCCTCTGCCATACATAATTCCACCCTTTCTCTTTAAATTGGCTTATTAAACTAAATACAGCCTTTTGTTTTTGTGACTCCATCTATCAAAGCTTCTAGACGGACAGTCAGTGTGATGTGAAGAAAAAAACCCTAAACTAATAATATTGGGAAGCATCTTTTTAGGTACATTCATGAGATCTACCACCAGGTGACTCCATTCTAAAATATCTGTATTTTCATAAACCAGAATGCTTTCTTTCCTACATCCTGAACATCACCACAATGCCCCCTCCATAAGATATAGCGCCCTGAGAAAACAGTGTTAAATAAACAGCACTTTTACTTAAGATATGAAGGATTTCTTTTGGAATAGCACATGAAATTGTATTACAGAGATTCCAGAACAGCCTGATCTGCCCCTGTCTAATCAGACCTGATTAATTCAAATCAAACTGCAAACCTCAGTTTTATTTTGCTTTAAAAACTCCAGATCAACAACAAACCAGCTGTATGTAGATATCAGAGAGACAGTTAACACAGAAAGCTTACGGAGACGGAGTCTCAGAGAGTCAAATGGATATGATTAAACATTTGGAACCATTTATTAATATTTTATGTATTCAAATATATACAGAGCAGACAGGACCAGTTAGAGGGATGCTCTTCACTGGGGACTTTATTACATATATGCTTAAGAAGAGGAGATCCAGCTCAGGTATCAGAGTGCTTCTTCAAAATAGGAGAATTATTAACAAATCCTAGGGTTATGGGGAGGGTTTGTAACACAGAACTGCACTGAACCATGCAGTGATCTACACACTCAAACTGTCCGTGCGACACGGAACACAGAACAATACAAAAAATAAGATAAAACAATCTCACAAATGCACGCCTGCAAATGCAAAAGAGGAGTATGTCAGAGATACACTGAGCCATTGTTTGCACGGAATGTGCTCTGGGATGGACTCTCAGGCCTGACCAGTTTAATCCACATCAGACCAGGGAGACACAGGGTCAGGAGACTGAATGTGGATTTGAGCACTTGGCACAGCTGTTTTCCTTAGGTGCAATACTTGTCACTAGTGGTGGCACTTTGCATTTGCTGGATGGCAGCATATGTGCTTGCCACATTTGGGACCCATTATATCTCTTTCCCCTCCAGCCACTTCCCTTCCCTTCTTGTTAGCTGCATTTCCACATATTCTTCCATCCCTTATTGCCACATTGCAATGTCAGCTTTTTGCCCCCTCTGCTTTGCTCCACTGACTAGATATGCTGCATGTGCTCTTTACAAGCTTCCCATACTATAGCCATCTGTAGATGGGGCAGAATTTTCATATATATTAACAAATATACATATATATATGTACATCTATACATACATACATTCACACATGCTCTACAACAAATCATATCTATTCCATCACCAAAACACTTGTTCACAAATATTTCTGCTATCAGGGAGAGCATACATTGACAAAGAAAAGTTGAAGAATAGCCAAGAAAATCTTCCAAAGCACAGTTTAAACCCAAAGTAAAGGCTAAGGCGTAAAAAAGGGACTATAAGCTCACATTTCAGCCCCTTCAATTAAAACCGTAGTTCCTGCAATAGCACACACTAATTAATGTATGTTGATATATTGTGCTGCAGATAAAAGAGTACCTGACTGCATGTTCAGAAGTGGTAGTTAAATGTTTAGGCTTGCTTTGTACACAGCTGCATGGACAGGACTCGGTTTTGCTCAGGGGTGGGTCACTGGATAAGACAACAGTTAAGAAGGAATTTGGTTGATGTCTCACTTCAGGGGCTGTACTGCCAGCTCCTAACACCAAATACACAGTGTTTCCTACCAGGATGCCAGGACACTGCTTCAGGGGAAAATGCTTCCAGTCTGGAGGGATGAGCTTGCCCAGGCAAGTTCCCAGTTAAGCAGTGCCCAATCCCAGCAGAGGCTCTTTCTCAGGCTCCCTGGAGGTGTGGGTGCGCAGGCAAGAAAGGAACATCGAGCTTCACATAAAAGAGCTTTGTGCTCTTTTAAAGATCAGTATTAAAAAGGCAGCAGCCTCTGATTCACATTCTCATAACTATCACTATGTCCTTGATGACTGGTGTTCAGATAGATCAGATCTCCTTCTCATCCCCCCTCCAAACCAGAGCAACCCAGAGCCTGGGAGCTCCTCATCTCGTTCAGCAACAGGTCTGGCCAGCAAAATCCCTTGGCTCCCTAAGTATCAGTAGTGGAGTGAGAATCGCCTCTGGCTTTCTCTGCAGCCCCAATGACATTAATGAACAGCATTACATCAAAAACTGCAGCTGACAACTAAATCCTTTCCTAAGTCATGATGCTGTTGGACATGTCCCTCCATTCTCCCACCCTCCTTTACACACACAGAGGGAGAAGGCTTGCTCGGAAGGCCAAAATGTTGGTCCCTTTGAGGCAACTATTTGTGAACCAGCATGGAAATTAGTTTGCTCACCTCAGATGCACAGTTTAGAGGTGAAGACTGAAGAGAAAGAGACCATCTGCAGATCAGCAAGAGACATGGCTTCTGTTGGTACCTGCTGCTGCACAGAGGGAGATCACCCTACCTCTAACACAAGTGACATGAAGGAAAATTCATAAGTGGGTTAGAAAAGGTGAGAGACCGGAAAATGCCTGTCTGTTTTAATGTAAATAGTTACAATGCGCACAAACATTTCATGCCATCTCACTGGCCCTTACAAATGTCAGGAATGTTAAGTAGGTAGGAGGCCCCTCTAAGCATTGAGATGTTGATGCTGAGCTCTCCTCTCTGTGCTTTGCATGTGTGATGCATGCTGTGCTCCATCTTTCCAACAGAAATATTTCTGTGTTTTGGGTGAATCCTGCTCAGTAGCTCCCCATCCGTGTCATTAATATGCCTTGCAATACCTGAAGGGGGCTACAAGGATGCTGGAGAGGGACTCTTCATTAGACTGCAGTGATAGAACAAGGGGTAACAGGTTCAAACTTAAACAGGGGAAGTTTAGATTGGATATAAGGAAGAAGTACTTTACTGTGAGGGTGGTGAGGCCCTGGAATGAGCTGCTCAAGGAAGTTGTGACTACTCCATCCCTGGCAGTGTTCAAGGCCAGGCTGAACAGAGCCTTAGGTGACACGGTTTAGTCCTCCATCACAGGGAGGTTGGAACTGGATGATCTTGAGGTCCTTCCTTTCCAACCTTAACTATTCTATGATTCCATCATTAAGCTGCCCTTCAGGAACCAAACTTTGCAAACTCCTTGCTGAGGAGCTTGGTACTAAACCCACAACCTGGAATATGGGTGGAGGTTTTATCAGCTGGAGAATGCACTGTAGTACGTGAATGGCCAACTCAACTGCTTGGAGAAAGGAGTCGATTCAGGCTGCCAATACTGGCTCTTACACAGATAATAAAGTAGACTGGCCTTTCTCCTGACATCACACTTCAATCAAAAACTTGCTCATAAAATGTCACTTTCAAAGTTGCAGCTTTAAAAAAAAAAAAAAAAGAAGAAAAAGTCTTTATAAAAAATTCATGGCCACAATGATCTGATAATGCAGCTTTCTGATACCAGCAGATGTTTTGTCTAACATGTTCCCTGAAGCTGTACTCTGTGCCTTCATATCTTTCATTTCCAGTTGCTATCTGCTGACTGTGGGATGTCATGTACGTACCCTATAGCGATGCACAGCAATTCGCATCTAACACCGCCGTGCGTAATGAGCTTCACAAGATGCTTGTCGCAATAACTCCGCACTTCCCCAACCATATGGAACACAACACTCCAAAGCCCACAGACACTTTTTTTTATTACAGTTCAGATCCTTAAAACATAATCTGTGTGATGTCTAGTGAATGTACGTGAAGAGCTGCTGAAAACAAAGTTAACACTTGTTCACATCATCTGTTACAAATGTCCAATTTGGGACAATAAATTTCCTCGGAACCTGTTCTTTTGCTGACTCGTTGCTTTATCTTTTTTCTCTTTCTCTCACGTCGTTTTTTTTATGAACTATGCATATGTATTAAATGGGATTTGTTGTCCCTAGATACCAATTTGCATAAAGTGCAAGCCATCATTGGTTGGAGAGAAGCAAATTACTTCTCCAGCAAGATCACACTTCTTTTTTTTTCCCCCCCTTTTTCCTTTTTTTTCTTTTAATTTTAACAAACCGCAGGCAGAGGCTGTTAACAGCACTTAGCCAGATATGCAAAGTATCCCTTTTCTCCAAAGCAGCTTGATCAATGAGCAAAGAAAGAAGGAAGAAGACAGGGAAGTGAAGTACAATGCAGAAGCGACCCGCGACTGAGCGGCTAACCCAGTCATTCACCTGGAAGGGGAGCCGCCTGGCTCCAGCTTACAAATACAAGTCAAGCATGGCTTGGCACTCAGGACAAGAAGCAAACCAGCTTGGAATCACCATCCACTTTTCCAAGTACCCCCAGTGTGTTTCTAGAAGTCCCAAGCGTGCTTGTCACTTTTTGGTGTCAATCAGCTTGCAGAAGCCTTGCAACACATTTACTCAAGCTGGGCACCTTCTGAAGGACCGTTTAAGTACTGACTTAAAATATCATAGAATCATAGAATGGTTTGGGTTGGAAAGGACCTTAAGATCATCCAGTTCCACCCCCCTGCCATGGGCACGGATACCACACACTAAACCATGTCACCCAAAACGCCATTCTCTGCCCTGCCCTATCTAACTACCCCATAGCTCCAAAGGTGCTCCACAGGATGGCTTTGGGCAATTCCAATCTGCTTCTTTTCCTGATGCTCTGCATTGTGCACACCTGTGACATGTTGGCAAGAGCCTCGGCTATAGCGACATGACAGATTCCCATGTTCAGAGCTAGCCTTGTAGGAGCCCTCTGCTTCTGGGAAGGAGGAGAGACAGAGGAGGGGGAATTACAGTGAGGGGGTTTTACAGATGCTTAGGAAACAGTCATCTAAGCAAACCTGTGATGTATGAGATGATGTACAAATTCACCAGCCCAGTACTAAAAAGATTTGCAATCCTCCATTACAAAGTGTGGGATATTATATTCACTAAAGGAAACAGATTAGCAAGGCTGCTGAATCGCAGAATCAATGAGACCAGAAAAGACCTTTAGGATCATCTAGTTATACCATTACTCCAGCTCTGCCAAGGACACCACTAACCCATGTCACTGAGGGCCTCATCTACATGGGTTTTGAACACTTCCAGGGATGGTGGTTCCATCACTGCACTGGGAAAGCTTCCAACTAGGTCTGCAGTTCCTAAGAATTTAGTGCTGGGACATTGCTAGGGGCAGTGGGGAGAAGGGATCCCCTCTAAACATACACATATTCTGTTGAGCTGTCTAAAAATAACTGCAGGATCTGTCTCTAACTCAGTGTTCAGTCAGAGTTTGATCCCAAATCCATCAATATTGTGTGCTTGGATTATTTTACCTCTGAATTTAATGGACAGATGATACTCTTAAGAATTGATCCTGAGATCACACAGAACATTAGTAACTGATTGCAGTTATAGGACAATTAATCTGGGCAACTGTGACAACTAGATGCTGAAGTGCCTTTCAAGGAGCTGTGGCTGCTAAAAGAACAAGCAAGGACCCAGGGTGTGTAAATACTTAGAGAGAGTCTGTGTTTCCTTGTTACCTTCAGCATCTATCCAAGGATACACAAATACCCACAGATTTTATGTTGTGCGATGATCTGAAGGTGGAAAAAATAGTTTCCGCCTGCAGAATATTGGCAACTTCTTGTGGCTTTTGTAAAAAGGCAAAAAATCCCACAATTTTCCCCATCTCCGCTGATTTGCTTTTGTATTTATGTTTGCCACATTTAGAAGGAATAAAACAGCACGTGAAAGAAGATCCTCACTCCCAAACAACTGCAAAGGCACAAAGAAGTCATGAAAAGATTATGAAAAAATCTCACAAGAGGGAATTAAGTGCTGGCTTTGAAAATTGGGCTTTTTCATAACCAAGGGTATTGTCACTATTAACCAACAGAACCACGTTGGGACCAGGTGAAATCATGTCTGGGACACTTACCCTTAGATGGATAGCAGCACATGGACCTTTGTCTCTCTGAATTTGCTGTCTCAAGGGGTAGGAAGGATCAACAGCTTCCTCTCACTTGACAGCCCTGGCAGTGCCTTGGTGCCCCTGTTCAGGTGCATCTGCAGCCTCATACCTCTGGAGACAACCCTAGCCAAACAAATAGGTTGCCAAAGCTTAGCCAAACACAGCACATGAGACCCAACTGTAGAGTAGGCACCAGATAACATGCAATCATGGCCTCCTACTGCATCAAATTCTACATAAACCCAGGCCTTTGACAGAAAAGGAGTAAAAAAAAATGTGGTTTTCTCATTCTTTATCTGTACCTACTCCATTTCACCTAAGGCTGGCTATTAGCTCAGCTGGTGATGTCACTTACTTCACTGGAACCTGTTATCATCCAAGATTTCACATAGGATTTTCTGTTTTGTTAGCTGGGTGCTTTGTGCAATGTTGTATTCCATTCCATTAGATAAAGGGTTAAGTAATTCCCGTCTTACCCGTACAGACTAAGTTCTACTCCCTGTGGGTTGCTGCCTTCCCATTGGCTACAGGGATGACCTTGGAAACAGACAAAAATGATGCATTGTTGCAATAAATATTATAGCTTGCACCTGGTTCGAATTAGATCTGCCAAACAATTGCACAGATAGTGAAAAGAGAAATGTGTTGGCTTCTCATCGGGTGTTCATTGCTGTTTGATCTGGATTATTCAGCCCCCCACACGACCTCACCTTCCTGGTTCTTGTTTTTCTTTTTGGACTTCTAGAAAGGGATGGATTGAAAAGAGCCTTCTCAAAGAGGAACAACTCTGCCTAAAAGGACCTGAAAATGGATGGATTTACACCAAGACTTACTGTAATTTATCACAGAATGACAGAAACAAAGCATTAACTAGGTTGGAAAAGACCTTTAACATCAAGTCCAACCACTGCCCAATGCTGGCAAGGCCACCACTAACCCATGGCACCGAGGGCCTCGTCTACAGCTTGTGAACACTTGCAGGGACGGTGACTCCAGCCCTGCCCAGGGCAGCCTGTTCCAATGCCTGAACACCCTCTGGAGAAGGAATTGTTCCTAATCTCCATTTAAACCTTCCCTGGCACATCTTGAGGCTGTTTTCTCTTGTCCTACCACTTGTTACTAGGGAGGATACTTCAGAAATCTCAGTTTCATAGGTCTATTGTAGTCTTCTCTTTTTCCTTCACCTCCTCCCTCTTCTCTCTTTTAAACTTCAGAGCTTAAGCCAATCTCTATCTGTTACCAATCAGGATCAGGCTGACTGGGAAGCTGGACTTTAACACGTTGGGGAAATATCTCAGGAAGGACTTTGCTGCTAACACTCACCAAAGAAATGCAAATGGAGCACTGATCACCTTTGCAGCTCAGAGTGATGATATCTTGGGAAGATTCTGGCAGTTATTGCCTACCAGACTTTATAGACCAGTCATGGTCTGCAGTTCGCCATCATGCTTTTCAATCACTATGTTGATTCTCAAGTTCATTTCCCATTCAAAGTGCTTCTTGGTGAATGAGAGTTTAGTTTCTTGCATATCCACCTACCCAGGCTATGCACAGTTCACACAGATTTAACGCCTACTCTATGGACAGATGCAAACAAATGTAACAAATGTTAAAAATGTTCTCTTTAAGATGAGAAGTAAAGAAATAAGGCGTTACTGTTATCTCCATTTTCTAAATGGGGACTGGAAGCCATAGCTCAGCCAACACTTCTGGCCAAAGCAGTCCAGTTCTTTTGGTCCCTGCTGACTCCATTTACTCACGCGGGAATAAGCATTGTGCATCTGTATTTTGGAACTGATTGAGGAACTTCTCTGTCTGAAAACCAGTCCAGGGAGGAACAAAACCAGTTTTCCTTTCAGCCACACCAGCTTTCTGGCTTTGAGTTGCACACACAGCTTGGCAGGACAGGACTGAGCAGAAAGGACAGAGGGAGCGCATGGCAATAGTGTGGATGGAGTTACATGAAATCACAGAAGAAATGTGTAGGGGTATCAAGAAGACAGTGTAAATCTCTACAATCCACAGATGCCTTTCTCTGTTAATGTCACCAACCTCACAGTCCAGCTAGCAGTTGTACCAGTCCTCTGAGCCACCCGAAGTTTCTTATGTGTAGACAATGCATCTCAGAAGTATTATGCCTGGTAGAATTAAATGACCCTCTGCTCTGTCAAAAATTAATTATTTGGGGGTGGAGGTTGCAAGGGGATTATTTCAGTAGCCATTCTAATGAAACTAGAATCAGGTTAAAAATAAGCCTAGACACAAAGAAGATATGGTAAGGGAATAGTTTAGCCTTTGCAGAATGATGAAGCCCTGCATCAGTGTTATGGCAAGAGTTCTGTACAGGAGGAGAGGCAGAACTACAGAGATATTTGCAGGGTTAACACATCTTCCTCTGTCTGATGTACTCCCTCTTTCCCACTTTTCCCTTGATGGCAGGTAATAAAATGCCTGCTGGTACCCCCCATGACTGGAGGTACCCAGAGTGGTTCAGCCCATCGTGAGTGCTGTGCCAATCATTTAACAATTCCCACAGCTGCCTTTGTGAGAAGCCTCTCTCTTAAGCCTCTGGTTTAAGAATTTAGAGTAATCATGTAAAAATGATACCCCTGTGCTCTATGATCCGCTGAATCTCACTAATGCCGGATCCCAGAAGAGGGCTTATTAATGAAAAGATGCAATGCCTCTCTCTCTGCTCATGTTTCACATGAATATCTGTCATGGATTCGGCAGTAAACCTTAGTGCTGATAAAGTATAATGAACCTCCGTGCTCCACGAGAATGAAATCTTGGACTGATGAAGTAGTTACCTGCTCTACTTTCCAGCACAATGGCAGGCTTGAGAGGGAAAAGGAGAAGTACTCGGCTGCTATGGGAATAGTGGCGCAGTATCGCAACCTCCTAAACCTTGGGTCTGATTTGCTAGTGGTGACTTTGGCTGTATGAAAGATCAAGAGTTTGGAAAGGAGCAGTTTGTAATTAGCTGAGAGAAATGAAATAATGCTTTGTTGTAAATTATCGAGTCAACAGAAGAAAGAGGGTTCTTAAAGGGACAGCAACACCTTGAGGCTACTCTGTGTCCTTTCAACGTTACACAGGAGGCAAAACCTCAGTCAACTCTTGCCAGTTGGCTAGCTGTTCAGAAGGATGAGCACCAAGTGTTCTGCAAACAGCAGAATCCTGCTGCTTCCATCCCCTGACATCTAACTGATTTTCCAGAGGGCACTGAAAATACTTTCAAGTAGTGTCTCTGTCCTGGAGCTCCTTTGCCAATGGCAGCAGATTTTGCCATCAAGAGGTTCAAATTGTTATAAATTCTTTTGCTGTAGCTGCTCAAAACCAACCAAACCAAGCTGCTCAAAACCAACCACACTAACAAGAAGAAAGTGTCTAGAAAGCCCTATATAAAGGGTTTTTCCATGTCTATCCATGGGAAATGAAAGTGAGTGGCTGCCCAGAAATCACAGTGAGACTAAGAAAAGGAACAGGTAAAATATTATAGGCAGCAGCGCAATCAGTCTCTATATTTATCTAGGACCCTCTGTGATTTATGCTTTCCATTAAAAGGAGCACATTCTTTAAGAATTATCCCCAATCTTAGCATCAGTAGGATGGTATAGGACAAGCAACAAGAGTCTGGAAGGTCTAGGTCCTGAGTACACAGAAATGATCACAGAGACTAACTTTGAGTCCGACAATCAGACTACCTCTGCTCAGCGCATAGATACCTGGATCATGACTCACCTTTGCAGAGCCAGCCCCGTGTAACCAAATCCAAACTTCCCAAACCTTTGTGAGGCACTAATTTGAATATGGAAAGTTACTGCAGAGATGGCAGTGCCAACGAGTGAATATAATCCCATCTCAAACACTGGTTATTATCCTCTGCAAGTCTAGTCAATAATCGAAGCAACCCATGAAAATGTTAGCATCATCCCTTACTTCAAAGGGACTCTCTGCTTCGAAGGAATTCTAACATCCTGAAACTCAGTGGGACCTTAAACCAGGGGCTGCATTTTGTATTAGCAGCTTGGATATAACTCCTTGTATTATCAATACCTAAATGCCCCATATGTTTTCTTTAGAGAGGAAGGCAGTCACATCACCTTTATATGTGTGCTTTCTTCCCTTTGCTTTTACATTTCTTCAACACACAGAATGTACTTAACTCACTGCTTATTGAATGAAGGATTAGTATTATTTTCTTTCCTCCAGTGAACTTTGTTTCATTTCATCCTGCATATATTTTGTTAGGCTGTGTTTTCCTGTCAGCACACCACTGTTCAGCAAACTACCATATTTAAGGCCAGCCAGCTAATACAGTGATACCTTTTTATTCACAATGAGTGTTTCTGTAATCATGGTTGTGCTTGTGGTATGAATGGCAGCTTCAAAAAACACAAAATACAATTCCAGAAGTTTTGCTGAGCCGGGACAGAACTAAAGCATCTTCAAACTGCCAAGACATTGGAAACACCAAGGGGAAGACTTGAAATGTATCCTGCTACCTACCTACTGTGATAGTGTAAATGCTGACCAAGGAGTGTGAAGGGAGCTGCTTCCCCATCCTCCCTTTGCTGTACTGCTGTATCTCATGTTGAGCTACACTGGGAGCACTTGGAAAGTTTCCTACTTTGGGTCCTGTAAAAGTTAGTGTAAAACAAACAGGTAACAAACTTGCAATGGCTCTGTGTAAGGTTTGCAGTATTCCCTGTAGGAAAGCAAGTAGAAAAGAAGGATATCATTACAACTCACTATGCTCTTGGAAGACCTGATGGGAAGCTCCTGTTCACTGCAGCAACACAGATCTCTTTGGTGGAAGAATTTCCTTTCTCTTGTCCTCAAGTGCTGCTATGTAGCTCCTCTCTGCTCCTGTGAGCCAAGCTAGTTGCAAGACATGCTATACCATGCTTATAACCTCACACTAAAAAAGAGGAGATTACAAACTGGGCAAAATACCCTAGAGGGTTCCCCTTTATCAGAACCTTCCCTGTCAGTTTGCCTTCTCATTTCCCAAGCTCTTGTCTGATTATTAGGGTACTGACAGAATAAAAATAACCTCATATTCCTACATGAATCATAAATAAAACCCTTTTATTTCATCAAAGAGGTTGGCAGGTTTATAGTCCTTTGCAATGCATGCACGATGTGAATGACATACCTTTAATTTTGCTGACAAGCTTGTCGGGGTCCTAATGAAAAAGAGTGAAAAGTGGGTGACTTCTCTAAAGGTTTTGCAGTTGCTTTTTGGTGAGGATATATTTCACCTTGCCACTGTAATCAAGGAGCCAACTGATCTTGGTAATGAACTCTTCAATTACAGTCCACTTCTAACTCTTCAAAAATGCCGAGGCAACAATACCACAGTGATTATTGCTGATATTACAGATTAAAGCAAACTGGGGGGAAAAAAGCAGGGGAAAAAGAAAAGAGAAAACCTGGGCAGTGTCCTTGCCAGAGCTTCGAGTATCAGAGTGCATCAGCAATGAACCAAAAAGAGTGATCAAATTCCACATTTTGGACAGCTACATTTTATATCACTGTTGTACACCAGATAGTCATAAAATCACTGCTCTGACCTGTACTTTGACATTAGGAGCTCTTCCCCACTTGTTCAACTAGCCAGGCTGCTTTAAGGAACCAGTATCAAGTATGGTAGAGGTTATCTTGGGACAGCCCCATAAAAAAGGATACTGACAAGTATGGTGTCTTTAGCAAGTTTTGTGCTAAAGGCTGCACAATGAATGGTCCAGGAGAACAGAAAAGGGACACAGTAGAAACAATCAGAAATTCCTATTTCCAGTCCTTCATAGAGTGACAAGTTTAACTGCTGCAAAGCGGGAAGCAAACAGTTAAAAATAGGTATTTTTAGCAGTGAGAAAACACTTTTCCCCTTCTTCAGCACATACTTTCTTATTTCTACTTTCACTTTGCTGTCTCCTGTTTTGCTCATGCAAAAGTCATGAATACCACTGAAAACATGAGTTTGCTTTTTGACCACAAACAAATTGCCAAAGCCACAAGCTTGTCCACTTTCTTAAAAGTCCTGCTTCTTTGGAAGGTCTTTATTTCATAATTTGGAAAGAGATTAAGGGAATAGGACTGCTTTATTTGGTTTCTTGAAGCTTATCCTTTGTTTTACTGGTGATTCCTGTCTTCAGTGATTAAGTTTGGGATTTGGCAAGTTACCCTTGCCTGATGGCTGATCTTTTTGGTTTCTTTCGCTGTTTTAACTTTGGGGAGGTGGGGGGAGACTTCGAGGTGGAGCTGCTGAGAGAGACATAGAATCATAGAATGGTTTGGGTTGGAAAGGAAGGACTTTTAGATCATCCAGTTCCAACCTCCCTGTGATGGGCAGGGACATCACACACTAAACCATGCCACCCAAGGCTCTGTCTAACCTAGACTTGAACACCACCAGCGATGAAGCATTCGCAACTTCCCTGGGTAACCCATTCCAGTGCCTCATCACCCTTACAGTAAAGAACTTCTTCCTTATATCCAATCTAAACTTCCCCTGTTTAAGTTTGAACCTGTTACCCCTTGTCCTGTCACTACAGTCCCTAATGAAGAGTCCCTCTCCAGCATCCTTGTAGTCCCCTTCAGATAATGGAAGTTGCTCTGAGTTTTCCACACAGCGTCTCTTCTCCAGGCTGAACAGCCCCAACTTTCTCAGCCTGTCTTCAGCAGGGATTCAGCAGGGGTTGTGTGTGCAGGATTGAAGGGAGATAGGGCAGAATAAGGGAAAAAAGAGTTTCAGATCAATGTCTTGTCAGGAGTTTACAAGATTCCAGAGCTGCACTTTTAATTTGCATTACTTTCCATTTCCCTTTGATAATCTCAGAAACAGTATCTATTTTTATTAGGAGCTTTTCATCAAACATGGATCTCCTCCTTCCTCGAGGGATTCCCCAGCCACAAAAGCATCAGGTTCTGTGAAACATTAGCTAATCTCAGTTAGAGTTACTTGACCCCATCAAGCTAAGAAATAAATTTTACTCTTCATGAGAGTCTTACTGTTTACACTCCAGACAAAATTCTTAGATCTCCAAGTTTTCAAGAGGAAAAGCATTTTTCATAGTGCCAGAACACTGGCCTGAAAGACCTGGGCCATACAAGCCTGAAACTACTTCTTGTTTCAAATTAAATACATTGACAGACTTCCTCTTGACTGTGGCTGACACCAGTGCCTGATTTTCTTGGCGTAAAATCCAAATGGGTAACGGTAGGAGCTGTTGCTGGCAGCAGCCAGTCTTATACTCTACACATCACTACTTCTTGCCCTCGACCTTCCCCCATAGGGCTGCACACAGAGGGAGATTGCCAAGAATCAAAGCACTTCTCTCTGTTCAGTGCAGACAACACACACTTCAACAAGAGACTTGAAGTTTGGTGAAGCTCTTAACAGAGTTTGCCTTGTGCCTGGCCGTGCAAGGCACTGTGGCATGGCTGGGTGAGGGCAGCAGGGGCACACAAGCAGAAAAAAGTAGGAACTCCTGAAGAGCAGAGCAAAGCAGCTTTGGGGATGCATTCAGAGCTGAGAGAGAGCGAAACACATGCTCCAGTCACAAAGGGCCAGATTCTTTCCAAAGCTGTTTTACTCTAACACATTTAACAGTTAGAATCATTCCAGCACATTAGCTTGGTACATTAAAAGTATACTGTGTCACGCCATGTTTTAAAACATAGCATAGCTTATTTTAAAGGTGAAATGGAATGTACTTTGCACTTACTTAGTGCCTTCCTTAATCAGCATAACCTCAGTGCTTTGGAAAACAGGGGATCAGGCACTCGGGCAGTAGTGGTGTTACTTGTTCAGCTGTTTGCAGTGAAAGGTCTTGCTAGAGAAGGTTAAGAAAAGACTCATGTACTCCAAAATTATCAGTTTGTTATCACTATTAATAATACTTTATAGTACTTAACATGCTACTTTTAATCTTCAAAGCACTTTGCAAATATTAATTAATCCTCACAAGCTGCCTGTGGGGTAAGCAAATGCTGGTGCTTCCAGCAGTTGAGTCATACGGTCAACTGACTTGCCCAAGTCTAGAGGGTCGGGATCAGGCTCCGCTCGTCCTGCTTTGGTGCTTAAAATACTTCAACACAGCATTTCCCTTCTCTTAGATGGATGCAAATGTGCACCACTTTCATCAGTGAGACATTTTCTTATAGTGCTGGCTTGAACTGATAACTGGGACTTCAGCTGCTTGAACAAGGCTGCAGTTTCCGCCCTTCCCACATATTTCTGCATTGATTCAAGATGTGGACAACTATCACGTGATAGTTAAAGGACTAAGTGCATGGAGGAGCTCCCAGCTCATACCTAAAACTATTCCCCAAACTCTGCTTTGCAGTGGAGAATCGTGTATGGGTCCACAAAAGTGATCAGAGAATTACAGAATGATTTGGGTTGGAAAGGACGTTAAGCTCATCCAGTTCCAACCCCCTGCCATGGGCAGGGACACCTCCCACTAAACCATGCCACCCAAGGCTATGTCC
>JASSUY010036314.1:0-20811 GCA_032466535.1 Forpus xanthops
GAGCGCGCCGGTCGGAACCTTCGCTGCCCCCGGGGCTGCCCCCGGCCGCGCAGGGGAGGCCGGGCCCCACGGAAGGGCGGCCTTCCCCTCCCCAGCTATTTCAGCCCGCAAGGGTTGGTGTTATTTACTCCGAAGGCTCCGTCTCGCCGCTCCCCCGCCCTGCCCGGCAGAGCAGGGGGTGCGGGGGTTCTGGTTGTGCTCGCTCCCCCCTTTCAGCCTCGCAGGGGCTCGGTTCTGGGCCTTTCTGGGTGGAGGGGAAGGTCGTTCGCGCTGGTCTCAGCACCAGTCGCTGCTCTTCTGCAGGCAGCAGTGGTCAGGGTCGGCCCTGCTGTGGTTGTGCCTCAGAGCCATGGGCTGCGGGGTTGTTGGCAAAATGCCCTTTGTGAACAAGGGGGCAGATAAGATTATGAAAGCCCATATGTGGTGTTGGTCAGAGCACTTAATTCTTTCCTACTGAGGGCTGTGGGTGCAACCAAGAGTTTGGATTATAAGCGCTCACTCACTGGTATGTTTTCTGCTGACAGCAGTGGTTGATCTATGCAGAGTCTCATGAGAGCAAGTGCCTCACTTCTGCATTCTAAACTTCTGGGTCCTGAGCCCATGTTGTGTCTTAGGCTGCTCCTTTCTGCCTGTGCTGAGCCCTGGTACGTGCCAGAGGCCTGCAGTGGTGTGGTGTCAGTGCTGGGCAAACCTGCTGCTGGGTTGGGGTTTTGCAGAGCTGCTCTTGCAGCTCAATGCGAGGCATTGAAACCGGGTGCCACGCGCAGCTCCCCACATATGCTCACCTGGGTTGTGTGAGCTCTGCCCTCCTTTGGGAAGAGCAGCTCATTCCATGTCTTCAGGGGAGCACCCACGGGAGGTGGAAGCGCAGGGAGACAGCAGCATTTCTGCTGGGGGCAGGCACTGATTTAGGCTGTTCTTTGACTCTCTCTTTTCAAAGACCTAATAGGTGCTCAGAATATTGAGGCACAGAGTTGGTGTTGTGCTGGATTGGCAATGGCCTGGGTGTGGATGTGACTGCCACTGTGGATCCTGGATTCCCTGGGTTGGTACAGGGAAGTTGCTTGTCCTGTGCATTGTTCATGTTGGTGTAACATACAAAAAGGTGAAACTTGTGCTGGGAGTCTGAGCTTGGGAAGATTATACAGGATTTAGGGAAAGTGCGAAGCTTGATCAGCTCCTTAGTTAGGCCTAAAACTGGGATTAGGGGAATGTTCCAGTTCTTACAGCGCTGTGTCACGTGTGGGTAAAACATTGAGCAGTGGCACACGCACTGTGTCTGCAACTGGGGAAAGAAAGCTGGAGTGGGATGTGGCTCCCACTGGCAGCCTCCAATCCCATGTCCAGAGCGGTCCACTTTCACCCTCAGAAGATCCACCCATGTCTTATGACTGGAAGTCCAGCTTTTCAGTGCCTCCTGCCAGAGAAGGGTTTTTGTAAAGGCCCAGACCATGGAGTATGAGGTGTGTACATCTCTGGTGTAGGCAGTGAGCCTTCAGTGGAGAGAGAGTTCCCTTTTTCGCCTTTCTCTGTTACCTGTTTTCACTAACAATGAAAGCTCTCCTTGTCCTGTGGTGCCCTGCATGGGCTGCAGCAGAGAGCTCAGTGAGCTTGCAGAGGCACTGCTCCCATGAGGAGTGGATACAGGGTTGAACCCTGCAGTGAGGAGGGTAACATCTGCCTTGCAGTGAGAAGGCTAATGTTGTCTCGGCGTTGGCCAGGGCAAAGAAGGGTGATGCTGTGCTGAGTAACTGGGTAACATAAAGGTGGGTGTGAGACCCAGAGCATGGAAAAACATGGTGAGAGGGTCAGGTGCTGGAGGAGAAAGTGGAGATCTCCAAGTGGAAGCTTCGAGTTCTCTGGTTTGCTGGGGCACTGGGCTCATGATGGAGCAGGGATGGGATCTGTTGGCAACGTGGCTCTTTGGAAGAGGGAGAATGAAACTGATGGTAGGTTCTAGCACACATGGAGGAAACAGGACTATGGCATGGAAACTGTTCATGACATAAAGCAGAGTTTAGTTGTGTGCAGGGGCACTGAATGGCTCTTGTTTACTGGAAAGCAGCTGATGCAACATTGAGAATGAGGATGCAAACGTGGGAGTGGGGAATTGCTGGGGAAGGACCTGGGAAAATGCTGTTCCCTGAAGGTGAGACATGGAAAAACTTCAGTATTTGCAATTTGGATGTTTGCAGATAGTGCAGGTTGGGTGCACAGGCTTGATGCAGGTTTGAGGTGGAAATCCTGGGAGTACAGGAAGCCAAGAGGTGGTTATAGATATGTGAAGTTGTAGAGAAAAACACTGTGATAAAAGGGACAGGGATGTAACTTCTGCTTTATTGTCTGCTGTCTTCACACCTTCCACTGGAATTCTTCCCTGCATTTTCTCCTTACAGAACTAATTTTCTCTTCTTGTCAGTCCTCGTGCCCTCTGAGGAATCAGGCAAAGGAAGGCAGAAGCAAATGGGTGACATTGTGGTGGTGTGATTAATTTCATGGCACATTTCTAAGGAGGCAGGGCTTTATTTCTGGGTTACCAGACCTGGCTCCTCTACTGCTCACTTTTTTCTGTAAAAAGGGTGTTTCTTCTGTAGACTCAGGGTGAGGTTGAGGCCACCTTAGATCTTACTGTTCTGGCAGGGTCTCAAGGGGTTGAATCCCCCAGATGTAAGATTGGGAGGATGTGTGCCTCAGTATGGCTGCAAACATTCCCTGGTTTCATTGCGAGATGATTCTTGGATAACTTTTCTGAGCTTGGATATCTCCTTTCAGGGGCTTCCAAGAGCTGACTTCTGGAATTTACAGAACCTGATTGGAGAAAAAGAGTTCTCCTTTGGACCTGGAGAAACTGCCTTGGAAAGGAGACTGCAGCTTCCTGAAGTGTTGCTGAAAGCAGAGGGGTTTTACAGGCTGCTTTTTGGACCCTGTTTGCCTTCAAGGTGCCAAACCTGTCTGTTGGGGGGGAAGGCTGGTGAGAAGTGGGGTTGTTGATGGGGTTGTAGGATCAGTGATACACAGATATCTCCTATTGGCCAGGCCTCAGCAGCACAGGAGCAGCCACATGAGCCTGACACAAGTCTTCCCTGTCCTTTGTTCAGGCTGCTCTGGACAGTTTTATTCAAACAAATGATTTTATTATCCTTTTCATGCTGCTGCTTTGGGAAGCTGAGGAGCAGAAGGGAGACTCGGAGTCCATTGTGGACTCAAGACAATGCCGCCACTGACTCCTGGTGGGGAGGTCACCATTTCACTGCTTTAATTTGCCACAGAGTTTATTTCTGAGAATTAGATTATTTCATCATTCAATCCCAGCCCGGTTTGAGTTGAAGGGACCTTAAAGCTCCTCCAGTTCCAACCCTGTGGGCAGAGATACCTTCCACTGCTTGGCTCCAAGCCCCTTCAACCTGGCCACAGCTTCTTTGGGCACCCTGTGCCATGGTCCTTATGACCCACCTGAATATAAGGAATATTATGGAGCAGCCAGTCCAGCTGCTTAATCTAATGGCTCGATTAGTTTATGGCAATTCCCTTGAGGTGGATGCTGACTAAAATGCACTAGATAGAAGTGGAAAATAATTCAGGGCCAAGTGGGATTTGGTTTCAGATTGCCAATAGGATGGTTGTTGTCTTTGACTATTAAAAGCAGTGCTAGAAAATGGAGTTATTCACTCTGCTTCTGCAGAAATGTGGCCTCTGCCCTTGCACCTTCTGAGTAATGAAGGGGTAAAGTCATTTTGGGTTTAGTTCAGCTAAATATTGTGGGAGTCCAGCATGTGCTGTGGGTTAACCCTGGGTTAAGAGCCAGAACTGGGTGGGAGAGGTCTTACCATGTGACGCAGAAGTGCCCCAAAGGCCTCTGCATGTCCAGGGAGGAGCAGTGGTGCCTCTGCTCTGTTCCTGCCTGGGGGAGGCAGTTCCTTGGCACATGTTTGCATGCCTGTGCAGGAGCTGTCAGTGAGTCTTGTAGTGCTCTGCAAATGGATGAGCGTGGACACACACCACAGGTGAATTTCCAGTGTGGCAAAGCAAGAGTTCCTGCAGTGTTCCTCCTCTTGTGAGTTTTGTCACAGATTTCTCTCTGTTACCAGTGTGCTGTTGGAATTCCAGCCTTCCCTTCTGTAGATCAAGCAACACTTTGTACTCCAGAAGGAAGAGGAGGGATTTGCTTGCTGAGGAAGTTGTGCAGCATCGAGATCCATTTCAGCTGAGTTTACACATCTGGGTAGTTTGGAATGATGCATCCAGGCATATGTCCAACATATGCATCCTACCAAGCATATAAATACATATTCATCTTAAGCCATGACTTGATGCTGCACAGCGGCGTTAGGGGTGGTTGCAGGGTGTGAAGAACAATGCTATGGAGGTGGACATACGTGTCCTTGCCTGTGGCTGGCAGTGCTGTGGGTTGGGTATGGTGAGGGTGGGTTCAGCATTCGTGTCCCTGTTGGGTTACACTGTGTGGTGGCTGCTGTGCTCCCCAGGTTCAGCCAGGCTCCAAAACATGGGTGTGAAGTACCTTTACCTCACCTGGCTAAGAGTGCATAAATCCTGTTCTCGCTGTGATGTGTCTGTGCATCATAGATACTGATTTGGGGAGTCTAATAGCTTATTTTTCCCATTTAATTGTCAGAGTGGTTGTGGCCAGGTTCATCTTGTGCTAATAACTATGAGCTTTTAGAGAATTATGTTAGAACTTCTGCTTCCTGACAGGGGTTTGCGCCAGGTTTATCCTTCAGCTCTTGTGTCAGTTCCTGCCTCTAGGAATTGCATGATCAAGTCAATGAAAAACATGTAACTTTACAGCTAGTGGCTTCAGTTCAGTTCTAGCTGAATTTCTCTCTCCGTGAGGTACAGGAGACAAATCAGCTGAAGGATTAGCCTGTCCTACCCTGTGTGTGCTCATTAGTGAGGAAAACAGTTACTGTGTCCCTTAGCAGTGATGAGGAAGGCAGAACTTTCCAGAGGATGCTGCCAGTTGACCCGATGTCAGCTGAGAAGAGCCTGGAGTGGGGCTGAATGTTCCCCTTGGTGAGCACTCGGGAAGTCCCTTGGTGGACCTGGTTCTTAGGAAATACTGTCCAAAGCCCCAGCACGAGGAGGGCTCTTAGAAGAACGAGAATCTCTTCCCATTGAAGTCCTTGCAGGTTCTCTTTGGCTTTAGGTCAGACTAAAGAGATGTGCCTTTTGAAACCCCACCACCTTCCCTGCACTTGCTGCTCAGCCTAAGCTCTCAAGGCTGTGGGATGATGCCCCAGAGGAGTGTTGCCATCAATTTCTGCTTTGGTATGTGTGTTCCAACAGGTTAGCTTGGCAATTCCTGGTTACCTTTGGAGCCATTTTATGTGGTTGTGTCAGGAGCCTGCAGCACTGGCAATGAGGATGTCCACTGGGGCGGCTGGGAATGGTGGTGGAGCCTGCATTTGGCTGCTGAGGTTTGGCTGTTTTGCTGATGACCACGCGGCCTCATCCCAGATCAGTCCTGGTGGGTTTGTGTTGGCAAAAGCTTTCCTTTTGCTCTGTGTGCTGTAAACTGGCCTAGATCTGAAATGTGAGGTGGACCATAGGTTTTGGAGAGAAGTGGGAAGAGAGGAGCTTTCAGAGTTGTCTGTTCCATATAAAGTCCCTTAGGAGATGGAGTGAAGAGCATTCTCATCACTGACAGCATCCTGCTGCTGGAGCAGGTCCCAGCTGTCCTGCCCCAGGTACAGGTACTGTTGCCAACACTGAGGCTTTAGGCACCAAACTAAGCTGAGATGCTGTAGACCCATCAAGGGTCTGCGAAGGCTCCACTAAAATTCAACTGTTCCAGGTCTGTACAACAATGAGGACTGTGCCAGAGCTGCTGCTGGGAGAGCATGTGGCTGCAGTGACACTGCCAGGGCAGCCTGGGGAGTGTCAGACGTGGCAGACACCACCCTCTGCGCTTGTGAAGTGGGAGAGTGAAGTTCTCCCCAAGTATGGAAGTGATCACAGAATATGGAGTTAGTGTAAAACCATCCCGTGGTCAGTCCTGTGACTTTGAGGTAGTGATGCCGCCTGTGAGGATGCCTCCTTCGTTGGCAGGAGCTGTGAGGAATCAGGGAAGATGAAGGAGGAACCAGTTTGGTTTTAGGATGCTGCTAATGCAGAATTACTCCAAGATGTTTCTTCCAGTTCAGCTAAACCAGTTGACTGTTTCCCTAATGGCTGGTGACGTCTTCTTTAAGAGAATGATGAGGTCGCTGTGTATCACGATCTGTTATTTCTCCACAGCCAGACACAAGCAGCTCTTTAAGAGAAACCTGGAAGATGATTTTGGTGGAAGAATGTGGTTAGAGCAGAATGTGCTGTTCCAAGAAAATGCCAAGAGAAAAGTTGGATTTCAAACCTAAGCTGATAGTATTTTTTAACTCAATTGTGTTTTAAAATCCTCTTTTCTGATGCTGAATTCCCTTTAGTAGGTAAATGGTCCCCAGGAAAGGATGTAGAATGTCAGTTGTGTTAATTCAGGCTTGTTTCTATTTCAGCTGAAAAATCAGAGGAAAAATATAGGTTGGAAGGGACTTGTGGAGGTCGTCTGTTCCACATGGCATTGCTGCAGCTCCAGCATCGTGGAAACACACAAGTCTGGTTTCTTTTGTGAGCTACAACACAGAGTTCTGTCAAGTTGGTTACTGCTAATTCTTCCTTTAAAGGTGGGCTGGGGTTTGCTTGGTGTTGGCTGCCAGCAGCAGGCTGGACCCTGGTGTTGAAGCATGCCTTGATCTTTTCGTTTCAGTGGTGTCTGTCCAGTACTAAATACTCCCCATGCTCTGCAGCAGCAAGTGCTCCTGCCTTGGGAGCAATGGGCTGTGTGAAGGAAATGATAATCAATTTTATGTGCTAATTGTAATGCTTCCTCTCACTAACAGAGCAGATTGTGCACTCGTGATTTCAGAGCCTGGGCTTTAGCTGTTACTGTGAAAGGGAACATCTCAGTTGCATTTGTGGGTAAAAGAAAGGAATAACCTTCTGCTTCCGAGCTATTTACTGTAATTCTGCTCAGCTGGCAGAGAGCTTTTCTAGTCCCAGAATGACCTGGCCTGGCCTATTCACAGCCTTAGTCATTCACAATCACTGCTGGTAATGAGCTTATATGGGGAAAGTAGAAGTGAGAGGGAATCTCCAGGCCTGTCTGACAGACTGTCCCTTTCTCCATGAAAGGAGAATGAGGTTGTGTGGGACAGTCTGTCAGGAGCTGGTAAAGTGTTGGAAATACTGTCATGGCTCTTGGAGTTTGTCTTGGTGGAACCTGGGGCCTGTAGTAACCACATTGGTGTGGCTAAACATGGCTCCCTGGGTTCAGTCTCTGATGAACTTGGAACTCCCTGGCAGGGCACTGCTCACACTAAGGGCAGGTTGTGCTGTTAGCAGCGTTCCAGAGGGAGGCTGTGTCAAGCGGTGCTCGTTTTCCTGGGTGCAATGTTTACACTCCAGATCTCATCCACAAAGGTCATTGCTTGGACACGTTCCTCGGGACACCAGTGTTCTGGGAAGCTCTTGGCTTCCAGCTCGCTCAGAGTCTATGTGCTGTGTCATACTGGTGCCACTTCCTAGGTGTAGGGTTCCAAGTGATTGACTGTGTGCTCTGTGCCAAAAGCATTTCCATTTAAAAGGAGGAAAAGTAATATTCCAGTATCTCAGTTACGCTTGACTAAAAAGAGGTGAATTTTACTCTGGGCTGAGCAGGTGCTTCTCAAACTAATGTGCAGATTCCTTGCCTGTGTTCTGTTGCTACTTGCTCAGAGTGGATGCATCTGTAAGGACAGAAGGCATAAGAAATTCCTGTAGGCACTGGGTTTTGGGTTTAGGCGCTGTAAGTATGGATACTCCATGAGAAATCAAGTCTTCTATGGGGTTACCACTGGGATCAGAGTGCATTTTAATGGTGATGAAACTCCTTTTTAAAAAGAGGGAGTTTGTAACAGTGGTTTAAATGAAAGCGGTTTAAAAATCCAACTCAGAGTGAGCATTGAGAGGCTTTTTCCTGGTTTCCTGAACTTTAGGTGCTCAACGTGGTGTGCAAAGCTGCTCAGGCTGATCTTCGAATAACTCAGACTTAAGAACTCATCTCTTTTAATTAGTAGCTCTTCAACTAAAACGTTTCTGTATGGTGATGGCACAGTTGGGTTTGTCTTCCGGCTGCTCACTATCAGCAGCACACGCAGGGTGCATCGGCCTGTGTTAGTGTGAGCTGTTTGTACATGGGATGAACGGGGTCTGCTGGGGTGCTCCTGATAAGGTGCTGTGCAAGAGATGAGCTACTTATCAGTTTGCTAATACTCAAATGTGTTTTTAAGGGAAGGTCTGTGGGAAAACCTGGCACTGAAACTTTTCTTTGGTGCTTATTTGCTGCCACTACAATATGAGTGCTATTGGGGATGGTCTTCCCAAGGTGGTCACCACGAGTGCTACACCTCAGGACCTGGTTTCTGGCCTTGCGCAGGCAAACCTTAGCGCTGAGCAGCTCGTGTCAGGTGGTAACTGGAAGTTTTGTCTTCCTCTCTCTGTGACCTCTGGTTTATTGCCTCAAAGTGGTTGTTTCCAGTTCAGCATTTCTCTACCAGAGAATTAACTCTCAGAGATTCATTTTGGCTTCTTGGAGATGCTCAAGGCTGAGCTGCACATGGCAAGCTCATCTCATTCAGTCTCCTTTAGCTGGGTTACTTTTAGCAGTCTCTCAATATAAATGATTCTGTGATCCTGTCATTAATGCAGGAATGAATAAATGACATGTTCTGTTTGGATTCTGCAGAACTCATCTTTTTAATGAGCTCAGGACACTCGTATAGGTGCGATCACTGCTCACACTGTTCATTCTCTGCTTTAAACTGGAGCTAAACTGACTTTTCTGTGACCACACCTGTCCCCATTATTTGTCCCTATTTGTGTCAGTGCCTTCTGCCAAAGAGCTTTTGGAGCCTCTGAAAATTATCCCCCTCTGGGAAGAGGGAGAGCAAAATACATACAAATTCCTGAGCGGTTCGAGCAGCTCTGGGGCAGGGTAAGTGTAGATGCATGTACTGTCTTTGCTTGAAACACAAATGATCTGTGCAGACTCCCCTTCCTGTAGAGAGAACAGTAGACAATAATCTCCACCTCCCTACACAGGCATTGTGTGCTGTTCTTAGAAGCTGCAGTCGATGGTTTCCTGAAAAAGCCCTTCTCTTACAACGTGCAGGCAGTGCTGGGCTGGAGCTACGTGACAGAGTAAGAACCACTCTGCAATTTGATCTGTCTTTAGATAATGGGATTGATTTTTCTTGTTCTTTATTGGGTCTTTCCATGCTGAACCCGGGCTGGGCTGGGTGCGGAGCAGCCACGTGTCCTCACTGATACCCACTTGTGCTGAAAAGCTCAAACCAAAAGTCCTCTGAGGCATTCAGTTAATTCCCACCCAGGAGTGTTGGGCATCTCCTGCCAGAAGCACATGGAATGAGGGGAAACATAAACTGTGCAATCCACTAAATGTCACTGTCCCCAAAGTGGTGCAGTGAACTCAGGTGCTGTTAATGCCAAAGTATGTTTTGGGAATATACATCTAATTTCTACGGGTCTGAGTTATGCCACATAAATGCTTTGAGGTCTCGGATGATTGCTGCCTCATCTTCTGAAAGTGTAATTTGTTACGGGACTAACATTTTGTCCAGGAATAGACTATTTAGTCATATTTCATATTCTTCTGTTAGCTGAACCTGTCTGCAGTGCCTTGTCTTCCTTGCTTGGGCTGAGGCTGGATGGGTGGCCTTCAGTCTCCTCCACTGTAGGCTTTGGAACAGTGTCCTGTCCCTTTTGACCCTGTGACTGGGTTACCTCAGCCCCTCTCTACCCAGAGCTGCCCTCAGCACTGTTTGTGTGTCAGGAGGTCAAAAACTGATGCGAGGTCCCTGTCATCCGAGGAGGTTTGGCCTGTATGAGGAGGAGACCTCATGTTTGTGCTCCCAAATGCAGAGCCGTCTGCTGGTCAGTTTGTGGGTCCTGGTGAAGGACATCAGACCTGCGTCCCCCAGGTCATACACCATCTTCTGCTTGTAGCTGTGGTCCTTGCAGCAGACTGCAGTGCTGCAGACCTCAAGTAAATGGTGCCAGTAGAGCAGGATACTGCTTCTAGAATTTCCTTCTGGTGTGATGTATCCTATAGCCTGAGCTGAGTGGATTATGGATGCTTGTGATGAATGTGGCTGTTAACCTCCTCCTGCAGCCCAGCGGGATGACATTGGCACAGCAAATACATACATTCTGGGTGTTTAGGTTATTGCCCTGCTGCTCAAGAGCCTCTTCAAACAGGGCTGTGCAGGCTCTGCCACATGCTGCACCCTGAACAATGCTCTTTCATACTCTGATGCTGCTTCCTTCCTCGTGGGTTATTTTGAAAGCTGACAAAGAGATTCGTGTACTTGAATGTTTAAAAATACATTGGCTTTCACTTGGAACAGATCTGAGAGGTGCAGAGCCTCTGCTTTTGTTTTAGGTAGGGCACTGTTCGTTGGTACAAATCTATAGTGAGTTCCTGGTAAGCAGTCAGAAACTAGAATGCGTGTGACATACAGTAACTTTCCCTTTGAATCATTTTCATGAGTCTCAGCAGTGCAGCTGTGCACAAGCAGAATGGAACGAAACACCTTTAGACTTGCAGCAGAATTGTTCTCCCATGTTCAGGTAAATCATCACGTCTGACACGTGCTGCTGCCTCTGAATGGCTTGACTGTAGAAAGTTGTGACTGAAAGGGGTGTCCCATCCCAGTCAAACTCTTCTGCCTGCCTCTGTTTGCTGTGAAGTGAAGCTCTGAGCATCCTCAGGCTGTCGGGGCTCTGAATGGTTGGCAATAACTGGCCTTGAGATCTTCAGTGGCCTTTCTTGGCTTGCTGCTGGCTGTTCTTTGCACAGAAGGACTCGATGTAGCCATGCAAACCTTTATGTGTGAGCACAGAGGCTTTGGTCCTTCCAAGAATTGTCGCTAAATCCCAAAGTTCGGATTGAAATGAAGATTGGTCCTTCCAGAAGGTGAAACTTCAGAAAGTGCTTTATTTAGGTTGTACAGGTGATCTGGTGGTCTGTCAGCCCTTTGCAGCATCATTCATTGGTGCCTTGCAAGAAGTGATAGTGCAGCCTGCAGTGAATGAGGTTTGTTCCATGCCAGGCACATTCCTCCTGGACGGGGAGAGGTTTAGCCCATGGCTGTTGCTCTCACTCTGGAGCTGGACGGAAGGAGTGAGTCTGCAGCTACACAGCACACCGTGGTTCTTCCCTTTGGGAAGGCTCCCTTTGTAACCCTCATTTGGAAAATCCATGCTCAAGTTTCAAACTTGGGAGGGTTACTTTTGCCACATGATCCCATCCTGCTTACGGGGGAGCAGACATAGTTTTGAAGCTCTGGCAGATGACCTCAGGCTGTGGCTGGGCTCCAGCTTCTCCTCAGCAGCTTTTAATGATTAACTTGAATAGTTTTATGGTACTTTGAGGGTTTTACCCTCTTGGTTTTCTCTCTGTAGGTGGAAGAATCCGAGGCCATTATCCTCCAGTGCAGACCAGACAGCCTCTGATTTGCCATCCCATCATTCCCACCTGCCAACCTGTCTGATATGTCGGGACCCGTGCCGAGCAGGGCCAGAGTCTACACGGATGTGAACACACACAGACCTCGGGAGTACTGGGACTATGAGTCACATGTTGTTGAGTGGGGGTAAGTCTCTGGGCTGCCTCTGGATGTCCCTGCACCAGAATCAGTCCCTGTAGGATCCTGCATTGGTGCATGTAGAAGTTCAGGCATCTGCGCTGCATCAGGCTTTATCCTGCTCCTTGGCAGCTGCCTGTGTGCATGGCAAGTGTTGGGATCACAGCTTTGCTTCCCAAGTGTTTCTTGTCAAAATGTGCAATCCCCACCAGTGCAAGAACGTTTTTAGCAGCTTCCTGAGGAGTTCGGGTTGAAGAGTGTTTGCAGGGAGTGAGGAAGTGGCCCCTTTGAGAGGGAAGAAAATCTCGGTCTGAAACAATCTAAACATCAGGGCTGAAAAGAAGTAAAAAGCCTGAAGTTGCCTCTGCCTCGGGTGGGTGAAGACACTCAGCAGACTTAAATAGGTACCTGCTATTTTGTGACTTATTGCTCAGCTCTCTGACTGGAAGAGATGTCTGCTGCTTTTTGAAGGAAGGAGGTGCCTAAATTGAGCTCATGACTGGGCTGTCCAAGAATCTGACAGCAGTGCCACCATTCTCTGTAGCTCTGCCTTCCCTGTTCTCTATAGCAGAGCCTAAGGACCAGTTTGTAAATCGTGATGCAAATGACAGAGCTCTTTGGAACTCACTCTGACTTCTTATCTCCACAGGAATCAAGATGACTACCAGCTAGTTCGGAAATTAGGCCGAGGCAAATACAGCGAAGTGTTTGAAGCCATCAACATCACAAATAATGAAAAAGTAGTTGTTAAAATTCTCAAGGTGAGCTGGGGATTGGGCAAAAGATAGAAACCATCCTCCTGACCCTCATTCGCATGAAACCAATGTTGGTAGCTGTCAGGGTTCTATGATCAGAAAGCAGACTGCAGATACTGAGCAGTCAGGTAACAAGAAGATCTGTTTGAACTTCACTTGCACAGGCTCCAATGTGTCTTGCTGCCTTGCAGTCACCACCTTTGTGATGTGGCTGTTGAGCTCTTGGCCTCCCTTTACTGCAGTGCTGTCTTACTCTTGTTTTTCTGTTCTCCAGCCTGTTAAAAAGAAGAAAATCAAGCGTGAAATCAAGATCTTAGAGAATTTGCGGGGCGGCCCCAACATCATCACCCTTGCAGATATAGTAAAAGATCCTGTGGTGAGTACAGAGGGGACTTAAAGGGTCCTCTGGGGTTGTGGTGAAGTTGCTGTGTTTGACTTCAGCTCTGATCTGGCTCTTTGTTTTCCCCTGCTCTTAAATCCTGCTTTTGAACTGCTTAATCAGATCAGCCCTTAATCTGATTAACTCCTTTTAGGGGGCCCTTCCCTTGCAGGTGCCTTCAGCCCCTTGCTGTAAGGGTGAGATACTAGTGACCTGAGACAAGTTAATGCATTCTGCTAGCAGTGCTGCAGGCTTTGCCTCTGCTTTTTGTCTCGCGGGACTCGAATGCGTCCCAGGCAGAGGGGCTTCTACCAGTTTTAGGAGTAGAAATGATTGAACTCATTATCCTAAGTGCAAACATGTTATCTCATCTTAACCACAGCCGAACCCTCTTCTCTCTGTTTCAGTCTCGAACACCCGCTTTGGTTTTTGAACATGTAAACAACACAGACTTTAAGGTACAGTGTGGGGGGTAAATGTCTCATGTTTTCCATTTGAAAGCCTCTTTAACGTGTTTCTGGGGAAGGGCAAGTATGTAGTGTGCAGGTGGGTTGGTTGATCACTTCCTTCCATCATAGTAACTGTCTTTTAAAGGTAAATGCAGAAACTTCTAACTAGTCCTTTAGTTCTCTTTTGCCACAAGAGGTTCCAACTGGCATTCTAACCTCTGGAACAAATTAATCTGTTACCTTGTGGCCTGTCAGTGCTGTCCTGATGAAACATTTTGCTTTTATGCTCAGTATATAACTGTGGGAAGCACTTTAAATGCAGACAGCTGTTTCTGTGGCTTTCCATGCTTCTGGGCTAAGGGATTTAAATGTTTGTCCCCTTCCCTGCTGACCTCCCTCAGGAGAAGGTCTGTTTGAGACCCAGTCTGCAGCATAATGCATCAGGCTGGTGGTGGCGAAGAGGGGGATGCTGTCCGAAGTGAAGTAAACATATTTACATATGTGTAAGGGTGAGGGTTAGGAACAGCCTGATCAGTTGGGAGTGGGATGAGAAGAACTTGGGAACCTTTGTCCTGTGCTTTCAAGGAGGTTTGGAGAAGCACAGCGACAGAGCACAGGTCTGGCTTGCTGTGGGTTGGCAGGGATGGGGTGTTGCTGAGGTGTTGGAACACTGACAGGATGCGTTTGTGTCCCACAGCAACTGTACCAGACATTAACAGATTATGATATTCGATTCTACATGTATGAGATTTTGAAGGTAAGTGTTTTGTTGGTTGGTTTGTAGGATTTGCACTCAGCTAATCCTGCAGAGGTGGTTCTTATCCCACTAGTGGGGATTGTAAGCTGTTGCTGGCTGCTTTTGTGATACGTATTTGTCCATTCTTCTGAAACAAATGTGATCTCCTTGGGAGCCTGGAGAAGGGAGGTGTGTGTGGTCAGGGCCTAGTGACTGCTCTTAGGGACTCTGAAATGCCATTTGTATGAGGAAGCGCATGAGATGAAGTCAAAGCACTTCTGTTGCTGAGAGTTCTAGAAGTAGTTTCAGTGGTACCCAAGTCTAGTTCAGGATATAACCCTATAGACAATCAGGTTAGACTAGGTTTATGTGGAAATGGCTCTGAATATAATTGAACTTGAAAAGTCCTTGTGACTGCAGCATCTCTTTCTGTGTCACCTCCAGGCTCTAGATTACTGCCATAGCATGGGAATCATGCACAGAGATGTCAAACCTCACAACGTCATGATTGACCACGAGCACAGAAAGGTAGCGTGGGTTGGCTGGAGGGTGGGGAGGGGGCCTGCTGTTCTCTTGGCAAGCTAGGATCCCTTTTGGGTACCCCTGCATAGTGGTGCTAGCAGACATCTGCACAGGGGTGGAGAAGGGTAAAATGGAACTCTTAAGCGTCCCTTGATCTTTGTTTTCTACCATTTCTAGCTTAGACTAATAGACTGGGGTTTGGCTGAATTCTATCACCCTGGCCAAGAGTACAATGTCAGAGTGGCTTCCAGATATTTCAAAGGACCTGAACTCCTTGTAGATTATCAGGTAAGAAATACTGGGATTTGTCACTAACTTTCATATGGAAAGTCTGTGCCATTTCAAGGCAGCAAACCAGAAATTCAGGTTCCTGGAGACCTGGAGCTAAGGACAGCCCGTTCTGAAATGCATCACATAAAGCAGTGGCTGTAAAGCTGCTGAGTTAAACTCCTGAGTAGTCTCAGGACCTGAGGAAAAGCTGCACAACTGTCATCAGGGTGCTGGGAATACAAATGCTGAATGTGTTGTTAGCAGGGCTGTGTTTGCAGCAAGTCCAAGTGTGAAACAAAGCCCTTGTGGGAACAGCCAGTACTGCGTGGACTAAATAAAGCTAAAACCATCCCCATAGCTGATGGCAGGTTGCATTATGGGCTGGAAATAGCAGTGATACTGGTGGCTTCCAGTCCATGCTGGTTCTGAAGGAAGGCACTTCCTCACATGCCCATTCACACTGGGGAGTCCATTTCTTTTGGTTTTCATTCTGATGCTTCCCTTGGATCACTGGAGAGAGGGGGGATCCCTGTTAGTATTGAGAATCTGTTCTGCTTCATTCACTAGCCGCTGAATTTTCCTTCTGGTTCTGTACAGATGTATGATTACAGTCTGGACATGTGGAGCTTGGGTTGCATGTTGGCTAGTATGATATTCCGAAAGGAGCCCTTTTTCCATGGCCATGACAACTATGATCAGGTGAGAGCTGGTCCTCTACAGTCAGTACCCTCAGCACAATAAAGGTTTCCTCTTTGTGCTTCTATCAGGATATCCGAAGAAGAATGTAATTGTTTTGCTGATGGCTTCTTGCTCAGTCCGAAGCCAGTTCATTTTCTCCGGTGTGCAGGATTATCTAACCAGTTCCACAGACACAGATTTGTACTTCGTGCTTTTGAGCTACTCAGTATCTGGAAAAGTTCTGTCAATCTTAATGCGGATGTCTTCTGGTACATAGATTGACTGTTCCTGAGGTGGTGTTATGTTCAAACCCCTGGCACCGTCCATCCCCCTTCCCCTCTGTCTAGAAACTGTGCATTTGGGGCTGTGTTATTTAGATTCTGGAAACTTTGTGTTACCTGTAGGCCTGAGCTTTCACACTTAAACCTTCAGCACGTGCTCTGCATCTGACTGGTGGGCAGTCCTGGAAAATCAGTGACCTTCTGTTCTCAAACCTCCATTCTGGAGCCCTCCAGGCTGGTGCTTCACCCTTCATGTGAAAGATGCAGAGTTCCTGTTTTCATGACCAGTTATTCTTGCCTTCCCCCCGCTGATTTGGGGTATTATCTTGCTAGCAGGGGAGTTGGTTTTGCAGGGTCTCGGGGGTTAGTGCCGTTGGGGTGTGCAGCTCCCTCCTGGCTATGGGGTTACTGAGGTCCAGCTGTGAGTGGAGGCATGTTCATGGTGACCCTGTGGCTGCTGGTTCTGACATTGAGACCACATTCAGGCTCCCAAGGGAATGTGCTTCTGCCTTTGTGACTTTGGTCTGTTTGTTCCCAGCTGGTGAGGATAGCCAAGGTGCTGGGAACAGAAGATCTGTATGACTACATTGACAAGTACAACATCGAGCTGGATCCTCGTTTTAATGACATCTTGGGCAGGTGAGCCAAGCTCTAGAGTAGCTCATGAGCTCTTGGTAGACCCAAAGAGCTACTGCTTTGTCAGCAGCCCCTGAAGTAAAAACCTCATGGTTTTGAGAGTTATCAGAGTCAAGATTCTTGAGGACTGTCACTTTGTGCCTTTGATGCCTTTTGCCAGTGCTTCCCATGGTCCTTTTTCTGGAAATGGACTTGAGGAAAGGTTTTTAATGGCATAGGCAGTAAACGAACTGCTGGAGCATAAAGCGTGAAAGGCAGATGCTCTCTCCAGTGTTCTGGGGAGAAAATAAAACAGCACTTGAAGTTTAAAAGATCAGGTGCTGCATGAGATGGCATTTGTGTCATTTTTCCCCCCTCATTTTGTGTGACACAAACCAAACCACAAGGGGACTGATGTTGAGGGAATAAGAGAGGAAGAGATCTGGATTTTAGGCCTGTAGATCCATCCTGACCTTGAGTCCTCCTGCCGCCCTGTGGAGCTGCAGTGTACTGCTGCTGTGCCCTGGTACAGCTCAGCCCTGGGGCTGCCACGCTGAACAGAGGTGGACAGCAGTTCTTGCTCTTCAGAAAGGTGACTTTTGGCACTGCTGTCCTCTGCCCTGCCTGACTGGGCTCTCTCTTCCCTGCAGACACTCCCGTAAGCGATGGGAGCGCTTTGTTCACAGTGAGAACCAGCATCTGGTGAGTCCAGAAGCCCTGGATTTCTTAGACAAGCTGTTGCGATATGATCACCAGTCACGACTCACAGCAAGAGAAGCCATGGAACACCCCTACTTCTGTAAGTACAGGGGCTGTTCAATGAGTTCTGCCTCTGGGAAATCTCTGTCCCTGTAGGTGGTGTAGATAAGAGCTAAGGACTGCAGCATAATGAGCCTAGTCTGCAAGGAATTGCACTGGAGCCAAGGATGCCTCTGTGGTGGAGCAAGCAGGCCACTGCCACCCACACCAGCTGAGGAAATGGTGTTATGCACCCAAGTTAGACCAGTGAATCAGCAGTCCTGTGTTCAAGCAGCTAAACCTAGGCTAACTTCAGCAGGTGGTGGGGTACATAAACTTTTGTTCCTAAGTATCCCTTATTGAATGGTATATTCAGGTCGTGGCCTTGCAAAACAAAATGTACTTCACTACTAAGTGCTTTTAACCACTTGCTGTTTTTCACAAATCTTGATATTTAGGGGGTTGAAGCAGCTGTAACAATGGATAATGAGTGCTTCCTCAGTTCTTTCTGTTTCCTTGCTGCTGACCAGACTTGGGTCACCAACAACCAGCACAGCTCTGTTATGCCTGTGGCAGATGCTCAAGTGAAATGTTTTACAAGTACGGGCATTAGTAAAGCTGACAGCTGTGAGAGTTGGACAAACAGCTAAATTAACTTGTGTCCCAACAAAGACAGCGGTTGTACTGAGCTCCATGTGAGGAAGCATTTGGAATTCAGATCTCTGATGCAGTATGTTCGGGAGGCAGAAAGACGTTGTCACAGCTCAGGTGGCACTGTTATTTACCTGCAGCTGAAAATAAAGAATCCCAGGTTGGAAAGGATCTCAAAGATCATCTGGTCCAACCTTTCCAGTCCAAGCATGACCGGTGTTGGAGTCACTACTTCTCAGGGGAGATTATTCCAGTGTCTGATGGTTCTCAGTGGCAAAAATGGTCCTCTTGTGTCCAACTGGAATCTCCCCAGAAATAACTTGTGTCCATCCCCACTCATCTTTGCCGTGTGACTCCCTTGTCAAGCAGGAGTCTCTGTTGTCTTTGTAGCCACCCTTTGGAACAGAGTTAGTGCAGAAGTTGGGAACATCTGACAGAAGACAAGGAGCTCAGTGACACAACAGCTCTTGGGCTGCAGTGTGGGATGTGTGTAGAGACACGACATACAATTGTAATTGATGCTAATCTCTGCTTGCTACACCCATTCTCTGGGTTTGGCTTTGCAGTTACACAGTTCCTTAGCATAGAGGAGATAAACTTTACCTTAATGTCCTTCCGGTTTTCCTCATGTTGAACTCCAAAGCACATCATTTAGGTGGCTTCTCACTGATGATGTTTCCTTGGCACCTTCCTGGGTGCTTCCCACTGGAGCTGATGGAAACTTCTGGTAGATGAGGGTTGATGTTACTTGCTGTGGGCAGCTTGTCAGGACCGGCTGAACAGTCTGTGCTTCGGCTGCTGTCTGTTGACACATCACCTGAGGGGACTTTGCTCTTCCTAGATCCCATCGTGAAAGACCAGGCTCGGATGGGCTCCTCCAACATGCCGGGTGGCAGCACTCCCGTCAGCAGTGCGAGTATGATGTCAGGTCAGTTCTGCTGCTGGCTCTTCTTGTGTGGTGTGTGACAGCATTTACATGTGCTGTGAGCATCCAGGAGGGTGAGTTATGCGGGTGGGGCATTAGATCATCTCCTGGGACCCATGACAAGGGCACAGAGGGCTGGGAAGCAGTGGGTGGGAGAGTGTGATAAGGTCTCCCCGCAGCCTGAGCTGCTTTTCTGGTCTTGCTTTAAGAACTGCTTTGCAGTTGGATGTTTTGAAGTCTGAATCTGCCCCTCAGCAGTACTGAGAGGGTTCATACTCTTAAGAGCCTGCAGAGAGCTCTTTAATCTTAGCTTATTTTGGCAGCTCTGAAAGCATTAACAAAGCAGCAGCAAACTTAACCTGCAAAGACACAGCACTTGGGTTACAAAGCTGAGTCCCAGGTAGCGCTGCGCTGGTGCCGCTCTAATTCCTTCTTCCCTGTCTCTCTTCCAGGGATTTCCTCAGTGCCAACACCTTCACCCCTGGGACCTCTAGCCGGCTCGCCCGTCATCTCTGCCACCACCACGCTGGGGATGCCCGTGCCAGCTGCTGCAGGCGCTCAGCAGTAGTGAGGGGCTCCTGTGTTCTGTGGCCTGAGCTGGGTCAGGTGGGGAAGAGGTTTCCCCTCACCCCTGCTCAGGAGGCAGCTCGTGCCTGGCAGGGGAAGGGAGGGGATGAACGCTTTGGAGGCACCGTGTCTGAACTGTTGCTTGTGGATTTATAGTAGTTCAGTCATTATATACAAAATTATTATAGGCTGATTTTTTTTCTTTTTTTACTTGAACTTTTTCGTAACTCAGGGGATTCCCTGAAAATACCCACAGCTGGAATATTTCTTGGACAGTTGTTCCCTCCCTGCCCCATCCCCCTCCCCAAAAAAAGTACTCTTCATTTAAGAACAAAAGATTGAATCAACAGCATTTCCTTGCATCCTACTGGAAATCTCTTCACGTTCCCACCATGCCTACCCCCTGGGGGATTGTGCTGTCCTCCAGAGCCAAACCAAGTCTTTGTGGGGCAGGGGAGGGGGATTCTTAAAGTACCACTCGCTGCCTGCCACCCAGACGGGGTCTGCTGAGGAGACAATTCCAGTATGGAGAGGTGGGATAAAGCTTAAAACACATGAGTGCAGATAATGTTTGACACCCAAATTGGACTGAATCATGTCTCCTTAGGAGCCAACCACAATGCCAACTCACCCCCCTGCATGTCATTTTAGTCTTAAAAAATGGAGTTTCTGCTCATTTGGGGTCCTGGGCAGCTCCAAGGCCAGGACTTCTGCCTGGAGCTCCCTCTTCCCGGGGTCTGGATCCCTGGAATTACTTTGTTATTTGGGTATCTTGTTTTCTTTAAATCGTTTCTCTAGGTTTCAAGCTGGTGGCTACTTAAAGCTGGAAAACTCAGACTGCGCCAAGTCCGATCCCACATCTTCACCCCCATCCCCTCCCTCACGTGCCATGTGGTGAGAATCAGTTACCTCACAGTCCTGTAAATACGCACTGAGAGGACGGAGCGAGTTCCCTTAACCCAGAATGGTAGATCAGTAATTGTGGACAACTATTATCATTGACAACAGAAAAAGCACCCTCGTTACAGCCCTGCTACCCCTTGCTGTGTATATATACTTTGTCCTTCATATGTGAAAGATCCAGTGTTGGAATTCTTTGGTGTAAATAAACATTTGGTTTTATTTATCGAGGTTAGATTGAAGTTCCCTGTGTAGAGGCCTCCTGGGGCTGTGGTCCCCCTGACCCCAACCCAGTGTGGCTGTCGCTTGTTTGGGGTGTTCAGTCCCTTAGCCTTCAGCCCTTGCTCATCTTTGCAGTGTTTGTCCCTCTGTCAGAGGGGATGGCTGCATCCTTCCAGGTTACTGTTAGCGTGGAGCCAGTGAGTTGGGTTAAATGGGCTGAAGAGTACTGGGGCAGGAGCCTGAAACACCTGTAGGGAGGTAAGATCTTTCATGTTCACTAGAGCAGCTCCTCCGGGACCGCATCCCATGGATGCCCATTGTGCCTCTATTACCTGCACCCCAGGCAGAGGGCAAGGATGGTCTGTGCTGTACCGGAGCTGCCCCACTGACACCTGGCCTGTTGTGCTTCCATCACCTGCACCCCAGG
>JASSUY010036315.1:0-13582 GCA_032466535.1 Forpus xanthops
GCCTGGCTCCAGAGCAGAGCTGCTCCAGCCCTCACAGCATCTCCATGGCCTCCTCTGGCCTCACTCCAACAGCTCCATGTCCCTCTTGTGCTGTTCCCCCAGAGCTGGATCAGAACTGCAGAGGGGGTCTCCCCAGAGCGCAGCAGAGGGACAGAATCCCCTGCTTGAGCTGCTGCACATGTTCTGGGGGTGCAGCCCAGAAACCACCCATGTCCTGCCAGGTCATTGGGAGCTTCTCTTCACCCAACACCCCCAAGTCCTTCATCCTACATCAGTTTAGGGTTTCACATTCACACCACATTCACTTACCACATAAGGCCCAATTTTGAAGTCACATGTGAACGGGTCTCTCCCCGATGCTTTCGTGCACTCTGTTTCACGGATGCTGAACTGCAGCTCCAGTCTATAGGCATCACTGTTCCACATGTCAACCTGGTCAAAGGAAGGTCAAGACAATATGTAATTAGTGCCTGTCATTCCTCTATGCCTGCTACATGGCAACCTTGCTTCTTTGTCAAGCAGAAGCCGACATAAGGGCATTATGGCTCAGTGCCCAATTTGGAGCTGATTACTGTGTGTGAGAAAGTCTGTTTTATTGTGCTCAGGAATTTCTGTCTTAGTCAGCAACATAGAACAGCTTTCCATGGGAGTCTCACTTGAATCCACACAGCCACTGCAGGATCCTCCTACTGCTTAGAGTCAGTTGGGGGGGACTTAGAGCTCTCAAAGGTAGATAAGCATACCATTATCCTGTGTGCTACCCCATCTTCTGTGGGAAGCAGGGTGCTAACAGCTCTGCTTTGAATATCCAGACTGCTGAGAAGCCTATTGTGCAAGTAAATAGGCTTGGAAAGTAAATCCTACAACTGGAGGCAATTGAATTAACACAGTTAATACAGTCTTGCATCAGGTGCCTCATGGGCAATCTAAGCAGTGTTTTAGGTCAAGATGTGAGACTCACCCCATTCCCCACCAAAACCTAAACCCCAACAACCAATGAATCCCCACTGCTTTCAAGTACTTTTCCAAACTAGATCAATCCCAAAGTCATCTTGTCATTCATTCTTGCAGAGGACTTGATGCATGCCATCAATAGAACAGTTACAGCATGTTACTTCTTAACTCTGGGTAGCCAACATCATCCTTAGCAATGCAAATTAAAGCAGATAAAGAGTTTCCTGCCTGTATTTAGACACTAACAGATTTAAACCAGCACTGGTGCATGGAGACAGATGACATAAATAAAGATTGGAGACAGAAAAGAACATTTCAGTTCCTGAAGCCATCATTTCAGATAATGCCCCAAACTCACCCTCTTCCAAGCAGCACCAGAAAACTCCAACTAAATTTGGGGGTTCAGGGTTGGGTGAGAAAGAGGTTTCCATCACAGTAAAGCACACTTCAGGTAAAGGAATGTTGGTTCTCTATGCACTTACTCTTGTGACATGGCTCCTGACAACACCATAAAGGTTTGTCCCTCGTGACTGAGAGTTGATCCTCACAATGGAAGCATTGAGAGCCTCTTCTGTGACAGGGAGATCATAGTCGTACACTGGAAAGCCTGAGATGGAGGCACAGTTCCATTAGAGGTTCATTGTGGTCTTCCTAAACCACTGTGAGGAAGAGGCCATGGCTCCATTCAGAGCAACTTACCTGAACATGAGAAAACACCCAGTGTGAGGACAAAGATGAAGCTCTTCATAGTGTGCCTTTCCATATCCTCTGGTCTTTTCCCTTTCCAAGCAAGGATTTCCAGTGCATATTCCTGTCTTTATATAAATGCAGCCTTGATCCTTACACCTGACCTTCCTGTGTCCAAGCTTTGCTACAAACATTGCTCTTTAAACAGAACTGATCTGACAGTAAATATTTGCTGTCCCCTTTCCTCCCTCTGGCAGCAGCTCCCTGATAAGAGATGGGCTGCAGTGCCTGTGACTGAAAGGGAGCACTGAACTGCTGCTATCTCCATAACCAAAAGCAGAATCTAGTTGGTTTGTTCACTTCTTAGCCCATAGTTTCCCATGTGGTGAGCCAACAATTTCCTTAGCACCAGACCCAGCACGTTTGTGCCTCGGCAGTGACTAGAAGCACTCACAAGCTGGAGTTTCCTAAGGAGGGGACAATTCCCCTGCACCAGACTGCAGTGGGGTGAGGTGTTCACTATACCCTCTCCAACACATGGCACTCAGCACTTGCAGGTCTTGCTTTGCAGATACAGGTAATGATCTCGTCACTGTACCACAACTACCCCACAACAGAGCCACTGAAACACTTCTAGTAAGGCTGAGATGCACCTGAGCTTTAAGTGCTTAAATGCTGTCCATAGGGGTTGGGAAGGAAACTGCTGCCTTCAAACAAGGTCACCCATTGCTGACTGTTCACATGGCAGAAATGTGCCTCAGCATATTCACTTTGAAGGTCCCATGCGTGAATATCCTCCTTTAACCTTCAAATCACAGCGCCATGCGAATGATACAGCATTTTAAGAACATCCTAAACGACAGGCACTCGAGGAAAGACATGGGAGGCATGCAAAGTACCAGGGGTCAGATTTAATAAGGAAGAGGATCAAGCAGCTTCTGCTTGTAAGCTGTCACGTTACACTGGGGAATTGGACTCCTTGGGTGACAAGAGGAGTTTCACTCACACTGCAAGTATTTGAGAACAGAGACCCATAAAGGCAATGCACTTGTAAGTCAAAAACCACTGCCCAGTCCCTGATAGGTCATTGGATTCATTTGTCATTCTTGCTGCAAGATCCTAGGAAAGAAACCAATGAGCCATGGCACATCCCAGGAAAGACTTTGTGTCCCAGTTGGCAGAGCTGCAGATGAGCACAGAGTCACTGCTAGGAACAAGTTGTGCCTGGAGGGTGACAGGTAGACACAGCACCAAACAGGAACCTGGCTGAGGCCACACCACGTGTGTGCCATCCCACCCAAGCACTGCATCGAGAGAGGAGATAAGTGTCGATTCCAGTAAAAGGGGTGGGCATTTTTTACCAGTGAACTTGGATTCCAGCATTGGGAACACGATGAAAAGCAGACTGAAACTTTGCCCAGTTAAAAGCCAGAGCCTCTTTGTGTACCTCCATTTGCCTTGTTCACTGCAGCTGAAGATGCTCTTCCCTGCCTCTTGGACATGCTCATCTACAGCAGGGCCTGACCCTTCTGCTTCCCAGTTCTCCTCAGCTGCTGTCTGTGCCATCGGAAGGCTGGTAATATTGCCTTGTGGCTGCAGCCATGCCAGAGCACCACAATAGGGAGGATTCAGACTGAGATGGAGGTTCTCAAGAACAGAGTCTGCTGTGCTATGCCCAAACTCCCTGCAATCACAGCCATGACCATGCTGCCTCAGATCCAGGAGGAAACCTTCCTGTTCACTGACCTGCTTCTACCATGGCTTCTCTGCAATCAGATGTGCTGCTGTCGTGGTAATGAAACACAATGAGACTGCTTAAACCACTTCAATGGGAAGAACTTGGCATCAGGAGTCCCAAGGTGCTTCAAGCAACCTGATCTGGGGGAAGATGCCCCTGCCCATGGCAGGGGGTTGGAACTGGATGAGCTTTAAGGACCCTTCCAAACCAACCCATTCTAGGATTGTTTTCCAGCATGCTTCACCACCATCCTATGCTTCATCACCAACTGGCCTGCAGTAGTCTGGATAACACTTAGCTTCCAACTTCGCTCCCAGAGAAGGAAGCATCTGCCTCCTGGATGCTGGGACCCGTTAATATTCCATCAGTACCTGAATACATAAAATTGTTTCCTACCTGCCAATCCATAGTGTTGTAGCCAATCCAACAGTCATTTTAACTACTGAACCCACTGTGGGGCTTCAAGATATTCCTTTTAGAGTAGCTAGCAGGACTGTAGTAATGCTGAGCATTAAAAGTGTTTAATGAAATGAAAGTTTCTCTGCAGAGCTCTGGCTTTGCCTTTCAGCATCCAGAGAACAGAGATGTTTGCTATTCCAGCTCTCTGAATCCTGACTCATTACATCTCCGTTGAAACCGGTAAATATTTCTCCTCTCTTTACACAGATCCATTACACATTCTAGTAGATTTACGTTACAGCAAAATCTGCTTCCTCCACTGTGTCACAGAGGCACTTTTGGGTTGAGGATGCTCAACCCAGGGACAGAAACTGGGGAAGAGTTAGCAACGGGGGTGGGCAGGATAGGAATGGGGAGAAGGGAGAGTCTTTGGAGAGAAGAGGCTGGCAAGAGGAAATACAAGTCTGAGCAGTGTCCCCCTTGCAGGGAATGCATCTCCATGGGTACCACCTGCCTGGTGTTAACAGGGCATGTGCAAACAAGAAGAGAAGGGGTATTTTCCTTTGGGGCAGAGGTTGAGAAAACCATTCTAGGGAAACCTCAGCTTTGGGTATATTTAGGCACTGAACCCAAATTTACATTCTCGTACCTGAAGAGTTCTGGGTTTCTGAGTTGCTCTGAGTCTTTCACCATGTTCTCTTTGCACTGGAGACCAGAACTGAAACATCAGGTTGCTTTGGTGGAAACACCATTGAATTTGTGAAGGTAAAGTGGAAGTGAACCTGAAATTCTATACTCTGCTGAAGACTTAAGAGGTCAAATTCCCGAACCCAAGAGAGACTTACGCTATTGGCATATTCCAAATGGAAAGTTATTGCCTCATCTATGCTAAGGAAACAAGAGGCACGGCCACACAGACTGAGGACAATATCCTCTTGAAAGAGAAAAGCATCCCACCAATGAACCAGGCTGAAGGAGTTTGAGAAGACTTTTAGAGAAGGATGGCAGAGCAGAGAGAAAAAGCATTTGGGCACATACTGAGAGAGGGCAAGATGGAGACAGACTCTTCTCAACTTAAGGACTCAACTTTGACTCTACTACCAGCAAGCAGTAGATGCCAAGCACCTTGGGGCAGAGGGAGGAGGTTGCATCCAATTCAATCTACACAGCAAACAGATCTGTGCTATTTAAGAAAAGAGGAAATTGAAGAGCTCATATTAGAGGCTTATTTTCAGCCCACTCTCACTCCCTGCAATCAGTAGTCAGCTCTGTTCCCAGACTACTGGGAGAACAATCATTTCTCTTTGTGAGTGAACATTGATAATTACAAGATGAGTTTTCATTTCAAATGTAAATCACCCAGCATCATGACACACTGAAAACCATCTAAACAGCATCTAAATAGCACTGAGGAGCTCTTCCTGATCCCTTGTTTCCTGCACATTCAGACAAAAGTTAATGGTCCCATCAGATAAAAGAAAACCCAACTAAATTCAAAGCAACATGTTCCTTATTTTCTCTTAGCTCTTGCAGTGTGTCTCTGGCAAAACCAAAAGGCTACCTGAAAGATCTTCTCTGTGGGTAACCTCATCACACATGCAGCACACATCAGCTGACAGAGGTAGGAGAAAGGCTTCCAGATTTGCTCAGCCTAACAGAGGCTTTGAGACTTGATCAGTACTTCATAAACACCAACAGGACTCAGCTTTGATTCCCTTCAGCTCTAGTCTGTGTGTCCCTTGAGAAGCTAGCAGACAACCACAGAACCAGTACAGACAGATGCTGCCCATGGGCTGCTCAATGTTCTCCAGCCCTGGACTACCTGAGAAGGAGGGAAAGTCTTTTTTATTCCAGCTTCTTTATTTGCTTTCATAAGATCATAGAATCACAGAATAGCTTGGGTTGGAAGGGACCTTCAAAGCTCATCTAGTCCACCCCCCCTGCAATGAGCAGGGACATCTTCAACTAAATCAGGTTGCCCAAGATGTTATCCTCTTCCACACTGACTGTGTTTCCCAATGCCAGATGAAGCTTTCCACTGTGAAGCACTTGAAGATTAGGTGGTCAAAAGGAGATTAAAGTGGAGAGAAGGGACTACAGTGACACCTCAGCTTTCCACACGTGCAGTATTAAGGATGAAACCAGTTGTATTTCCTAAGTCTGAAGCTTACACCATGGAAGTCTCATCATCTGCAAGGTTTGCCATAGAACACTGAGCTGCTCTGTGTCAAGAACCATTGGAACTGATGTCTTAACCGTGATTTTCCCAAGATTAAAGGAAACATCTTTGTAAGTGCAGAGCCTAAACCCTTTCACACTGCACTTCTGAAGTACACCGTACATGCAGGTCTAATGGAAGCAACCTAAACCTATAGTTGCAGGAAGTGGACTTTGGGAGTGAAGCAACACAAAGCATACATTACAGCAGACAAAACCCCAATAACACCCCTTGGGTGACTGCTCTGAAACATGACAGGCTGCAGCAGAGCCTCAGGGCTCTCACTGCACTGCTTTGAGCCTTTGAAACCTTAAATATTTAGAGTTGCTGTGCCTGCCAGGTCAGCAGTTACAGCTCTCAGGGGTCACTGGCACACCCTGGGGCTAACACAAGGCAAACATTACCTCCAGACCCAAAGGCTGTTACCTGAAAAGCCAAGAGCTGTATCTGGGTTTAAATGTATTTATTATGCCTTGCTGCCCATACTCATACTTATCCAGGTTTTGTCCTTTCTCTCTTCTGAGACTTCAGTGTCTGAGCTTCTTGTAGTTCTTCTTGTCCCTGAAGTTGGACAGGGTTTGGAGCAACCTGCTTAATGCAAAATGTCAGGGGGCTGTTGTGGCCCAACTGCAGGATCCAGCACTGCCTTGTTGAACCTTACCCCACTGGCCACAACCCATTGATGCAGCATTTCCAGATCCCTAATGTATATTTGCTCACTGTTTTGCAACCAGAAAAGTAAGATGAAGTTTGTGACTAAATGGTTCATTACAAATGAGTCCTTTCCTTTAGCATCTGGGTGCACTCCAGCCAAAACGGGACACGCTGGAGAAACCAAGCAGCACTTCACCTCCACACAGCCGCCTGGTTACAGCCTCATCCTGCAGTCTTGCTCCTGCTAGGAGGAGTAAACCATCCTCTGTTTATGAACTGAAAGCAGATTCATTGCAATCAAGGTTTAATTACGGCCCATGATTAATTCCTTAATTCCCTAAAGCCCTTTTCCCAGTGCCTGCATACCAGGCACCAGCTAAGGCAAGCCTTCATTGACTCAGATAGCCACGCTAGAGCCAATACTTTTAACTGTCACTGCATTGTCTCCTCCACCAAGCCCACACTGCAGATAAAACACAATGGTTTTCAGCTATTTACCATAAAGAACAAATCTACATCTTTCAAGCAAAGTAAATACCTCTTCAAGGAAAAAAAAAAGACATTTTATGTGATCTCATTAAGATTCCTTTTCACCAGAAAGATCTCCTGATAGCAGAAAACTCAGCTCATAAATTAACAGGGAGAATATTAGATTTACATGTATGTTAGCTGACAGCTTTATAATGCCGGTATTGGAAACACATTAACATCCTACACAAAAGAAAAATAGGAATGGCATAAAGCAAGAGCTACTACCCACTTATATGGGGCTGCAGGAAAAGAACTCAACACAAATCTGCCTTGAGACAGTATCATATCAATGTTTTAAATCAAATTAATAATGGGAAAGCAGGAGACAGCCAGGGGCAAAAATATGTAAGCCACCTCCTCAGTGAGGAAAGCCTTATTTACAACACCCAGGCACTGCTTTCATGCTAAGATCCCCAGGCTCCAGCAGCACACACATACCTCCTTACCAAGGGGTAGGGCCATTCCTCCTGGAGGCTCAAGTGTCGGCACTGAGCCGTGCCGCATCCTCCCATCCCTGCACTCCAGGGCTCCCACCCCTGGGGCAGACGTAGGACATTTCCATGGGAAAACAACCTGTACCATAAGATGTTGAAGGCATCCATTGGGTTAGGGGAGAGCCATCCCAAAATCAACGCCCAGCACAGCCCAGTGTTGAGCAGCACATGGATGCAAAGCTTCCAGGAGGTTCTGCTGGGACCCAGGGTGACAGGACTGGTTGCCTAAAGACCAGCTTTTGTACACACAGTACCCCTCATACCCACAACAGTTCAGAGCCATGAAAAAAGCCATGCCCTCACATGTCAAGGCTGAGAGAGCTGAACTGGTTCAGCCTGGAGAAGGGAAGGCTTCTTAAGGGGAGAGCTTAGAGTAGCTCCAGTGCCTAAAGGGGGTACAGGAACCCTGCAGAGGGGACAGGCCAAAGGGAATGGCTTTAACCTGCCAGAGGGGGGATTGAGATGACCTCTTAGGCACAAGTTCTTCTGTGAAGGTGCTGAGGCTCTGGCACAGGGTGCCCAGGGCAGAAATGGCAGTGATGGGATACAGCAGCGGGCAGGGTCAGACACCAGGGTTTTAAGCTTTCAGAACATGGTTCCAAATGACATTCACCATTTGAGAGAAGAACAGATCACCAGAGCTACCGGTGAGTACACTGCAGGCTTTATATATGAAAGGCATGAACTTAAAAGCACAGTTTTCACATTCAAGGCATACAAATGACACAGGAAAAGTGATGTCTAGAAAGGAAACTTGTCATAATTTCTGATGCAAAACCCCAGAAAGAAATGAAAGCCTGAGCCCTTTCTGAACCTTTCAACAGGAAAACACAAATATTTCCACATGTAAGCAAGTAACAGTGCTATTGGTAGTGCAGCTTCATACCCCAGCACTGAAGCAAACACCAAGCCACACAAACCAGGCTTCTCTTCACCATCTTGGACCAACTTGTTGCCACAGGAGACCTAGACTGGAGCATGCCCTTGTGCACAAAGGCAGGCCTGCACACAAGCTTTTCGGTCAAGTGTATGGACGATGATAGTCCTTGCCAGGCAAAAGGAAACTACCTTAACCTTCCAGAATCTAGCACCTTGGGAGATGGCTCATTCATCATTGAGGATGAAGACAGACACGATGCTCTGCAAGGTAAATAAGTGCTATTTGTAGCAGTTTCCCTTCAGTTAGTCATGCACCCAGCTCTACCACACCAAATGCCACACAATTCAGCTGCTATTTCAGACAGAAAGCAGGAAGAGCAACCGTGCCATAGTGAGCATCACGGTACTTGAACTCTCTCCTCCATTTCAAAACGCAAACATCTGCAGCCACATGTTAAAACGAATTGCAGTGATCCCAGTATACAAATCATCACTAAAGAAACAAGCAAGGATTGCACGCGAGGCCTTTGGAAACACTCTGTAGATTAACCAAGTCTCTCCCATGCAGGGTTGTAATAGCTGAGCTTCTGCATTGCTGCACAGTTCCAGGAAGGGCAGGAAGAAGTCCCCACTGGTCATGTAGAGTCAGAGCTGGGCGCAGGGTTGGACCAAAGGCTGTCTTTCCTCCAGGGGGATGAAGCTGAAATACATTGTACTCTGGCATGCCAACATTACAGACCTCAGCAGGTCTGACAGGCAATGCAGTGAACAAGCTCGATCTGGCTACTACACAAAGGAAAGAGAAGGGAGATTGATTCGTTAAGACAAGTAATTAGTGGCTAAAGGAAACCCATGAACAGGCCCCTTTGAGTGAAATTGAAAAGCAAAGTGCTTTTGGCAGCAGCAACAGAACTCTTGGAATAAGGAGTGCTTTTTAACAGCAGCTGACAAGGACTAATTGCTGCCATTGAACATCAGGGGAAAGGAGGAAAAAGGAGAACTTGGGCAGAATGGGAGCCCTGCCAGGAGATAAACAGGCATCTTCATGTTTTACCATCATCTTGCAACAAGCAGAAAGGGCTGTTTGATCAAAAAAAAATGAAACCAACAAAAGAAATCCCAGTAACTCCTGCTGAGACATTGATGCTCTGGTGGGTCAGTTACCATTGGTGGCTACTGCCAGCTCAGAGGAACTGTTCTTGATGAAGTTGTACCTGTATGAGCAAAAGAAAAGAAGACAGAGTTTTGCTCCAAGCCCAGCTCAACGTTCTGCTTTCATCCTCACATATCAACTCAGGAAACTGGATGCCTTGTGCAATACTCAGGATGGAGCATCCATCCGGAATAGGGTGTCTTAGCAGAATAGCAGGGACACTAACTGTCAGGAAGTGAAAGCAAAAGGAACACCTGCATGCAAAGGACCTGGAATGGCCAATCCAGCAGCTCATCCTGAAGATGTTTAATGCAATATAAGTACTCCCTTTCAGATGAGATAGCAGAACACACACATTTGCTTCCTGTGAGACATTAACGTCTTTGTTCACACAAGGACTGTGTGACTGGGGACAGGAGCTGTGCCAAGGCTCAGCTCCAGTCAGGGCAGCTCACATGTGAACCAGTTTGATCACACCAGGATGCCATCCAGACAGTTCACCAGGCGTAAACTGGAAAGGGGCTCCATCTTTTCAAGGCACCACTTAGCTATAATGAGAGGCTGTTTCCACAAGCTCCATCATAAACACGTATCTTCTTTCCCAGGCTCTTTAACTGTAATTCATTCACTCCTTTCTACAGATTATGTTGCTAAGGCTTCCAGTTCCTCTTGGCATTGATCTGAACTCTCTGCAGCCACTCCACCATCTTCCTTAAAGCTCAGTGCTAATACTGGATGCTGTACCCAACAGAGGATTCATTGCACTATAAGCAGCAGGACTACTTCATACATCTCACGGACAGCAAAACATTAGCTATTTACTATTCCATTTCAGACCCTTCTCTGTACAACTGCTGCCTCATCAGGTTTTTCCCCCATTCTGTGCCTGCGTAGACAGCAATTCCCAGGGAACTGGAAAACGTGCATTTGTTCTTGCTGAATTACAACCTATTTCTCAGCCAAACTTTGGCGACCTTTGATCTGAGTTGGTGCTGTTTAGAGCAGGGCTGCCCTAGATGACCTCCACAGTTACATTATTCTCAAGGTTATTCTATAGCTCACTCAGAGTTTACTGCGTCCAAGAACAAGCCCTGGACCTGGGGTTCCTTGCAGCTTTTATTACGTGGTTGCAAGTCATTCATAAAGAATCTGAACTTCATGTCAAGTGAATATAAAGCCATCCCTGAAAACTGGTGAGACAATGGATTCAGGAATGTTTGGAACAGGTATATGCTGTTTTGCAGGAAAACCTCCTATGGGACTAGGAGCCAGGCTCTAATGTTCAGGCTGATCAAGTCATTCCAAATTAACCTTTGTGAACAGCTACGCTTCTTAACCTGTTGTCTTTAAAGAAGTCAGCATTCTCCACATTCATCAATACCCTGTCTGGCTTTCACATCCCACTGGAACCTGTGGTTCCAACCCAGTTCTTCCGCAGAACTTGATGACAAAGGACACAAGGCTCGTGACTGGACACTGAACTGCAGCTCTGGAGACTGGGTCAACTCTTCACCCTGTGGTTTACTGTATAGGACACAGGCAGGCTCTAGGCATCCACCATAATGCCCCAGTTTGACAGTGGCAAAATAAACCTTTTCCTACCTACAATTATGTCTTCTCCATTTGGCTTTTATGTTCTTCAGCCTTAAAATGAACCAAGAGTAAATGACCCAGCCCAGCAAGTCCTAATTTTCCAGAGGGCCTCTAACACAAAGACAACTCAGCTGGGTTATTCACACTTATTCAAAGGCAAGGGAGCACAACAAGACATTTCAAACTGTGCCAAAAACTGCTAGAAACACCAGATGGAAAATGGTGGTTTGCATAAGAAACAAACACGGAAGACAATTTCACTCTTATTTCTTTCCCAATATGAGACAACATCAATACAAGCGTCAATGATTAATACTAACTCTTCTTCCAGAGACATCCTGATTTAACGTCACAGATACTGATAACTTATTCAAGTCAGAGAATAGATTTAAAGAGGGCTTACGCTGCTCAGGTGGGTGTTCTTGGGTTTCAGCTGCCTTCATTTGATTTTGCTGGCAATCTCTTTCAGAAGGCCTTTCAAATCAGAGAGCTTAGAAAGGAAAAAGAAAGAAGCAGCTTGGTTGATGTAAAGTCAGTATTACCCATTCCAACAGATGATGGCAGCTTAGGATGAAGGGAATGGAAAAGAACAAGTAAGCAATAGTAAGTTCCTTGAAATGCCCTAGGAAATACCACACAACATCAGCAAGAGCAGGCATTAAACCCCTTATCTGAACTCCTGCCTCTGGCTACTCTGTGTGGACACCAGCCACCACTTTGAGAGCATCATCTGCTTTTTGTATTCAGTAGTCACAGCATGGTGGCGAACGAAGCAGTGTCAATGTTGTTCTCACAGTAAAGCAGTGCTAATTAGTCACATGCCATGAGTAACTGCCTCTCAAACATTACACCAAATGCAACAGTGCTTGAAAGGACACTCCCAATTGCCACTTTCATCATTGCAAATAATGCAGCGAGCGTTACCGCATGTGTCACCTAGTTAACAAGTAGGCACCAGGCTCCTAACTGTACTCCTTGTGATCCTTTTTAAAGCAGAGACTGCAGATCAGTGGAATTCCATGGACTACTCACATGGAGCTGACTCAAACCCTTTCCCCTTGTCCTAAATGAACTCTGTTACTCCTTGGATCATCAGGTTTAAAGACAAGTTTACCCCATGACCAAGGCTCATGTGAGGACTCAGATGCATCCTCACAGTTGCTTTTAGGACATCTCGTCAAGTGAGAGGCAACGAGATATGCCTGGAGTGGCTGGCTCTCAAGGACACTGCTCCTAAGCACTAGCCTCCATTCTTTTCTCTCCCTAAAGCTGAAGGCATGGATAGACAAAACAACTTGCTGCAAGAGAATAAAAAGCACCATTTAGGGATTACTTTTCAGCAGAGAATTAAGGCTGCTGTGCTTTACTTCCAAGAGGAGCATCGCTAGACACATCCTCTGTGACTCACCATTTCCACTTCAGTCTTGAAAGCAAGCTATTATCTTGCAATCTAAATGATTTGACAGCAATCAAAAGCAGTATTCTGAAGTCTACAGGGGCCTTTTCACCCTTGGACTTCTAACAAGTCTGTTCTTCCCACCAAAGCAATTCAAAAATACATATCTTAATCAAGTCTCAAAGAATCCCCATTGAGAAGGCCTTTGCAGTATCAGTCATAAAAAGTATACTTGTATGACACTTCTGATAACAACGTGCTCTCCAGAGGATTGGTAGCTTTATATCACTTCAGCACAGGATATTTCTCTTAATCAGATGAGAGTTGCTCATTTTAATTGTAATTAAAGGTCTTCCTACCCTGCAACATGTATGGAACATCCTTTGTTTACCTGGAAGATGTTGCCTGTGCTATCTGAAGCACCATCAAGCTTGCTACAATATAGCTGAATGACCACTATCATTTTATAAGCAATGTTAAACAACATCATCAACCACAAAGTTGGACTCATCCCCTCATGCTTTCAGCGTTAGCAGCTGAACTTGATAGAACATGTTTGAGAAGGGAATACTCTTAAGTGCATAATGTCTTTTCTTCCATCGGTGCTTCATGGGTCTGGTACACAGCAGAATACTGAAGTTTTAACAGAGAGAGGTTATTTTTAATTCTATTCTCTGCAATAAGGAATACTGAGAAACACTTTAGTACTAAGCAACTACCTTTTAACTTCATTTTCCAGCCGTTTACAGCTACATCAAATTACAGGCTGGTTTTGGTTGGAAAAGATCTTAAGATCACCCAGTTCCAACCCCCTGACACAGGCAGGGACACCTTCCACTAGAGCAGCTTGCTCCAAGCCCCTGTGTCCAACCTGGCCTTGAACACT